>OZ020183.1:15622343-15844127 GCA_963971135.1 Stenus bimaculatus
ATGAGAATATTGAAGGAAATACATCATCATCATACGTCGATGAAGTGAAGCAGTTGTATATAAAGTGAATTTACAATTATATTATATTAACAAAAGTAATTATTTATTGCAAATTAAAAACATATTTCTTAAAAAATATAATTACAAAAATAATAAATAGCGTGAGTACATAATATATAAAATGGATTCAGAAAGTAAATGTTGCACACCCCCAGAAATACTAGAAACTGCGCTAACAACAACCCAAAATTTATTACCAAATAAATCAAAAGATAGCTATAATATGGCATACAGAGCCTTTATGGATTGGAGAAACATTAAAAATATAATTAGGTGTCAGGTGATTTTAGAGGTTAAATTGGGCTGTCAATTTTACGCCATAGAACAAAAATTTAGAGTAAACTTTGGCCGTTGATTGAAGTATTAGGAAGATAGTCCACCTTATGGACAATTTCGTATGCGGACGATGTACCGGCCGCTGTGCAGCCTTTCCCTCTATCGCCGGGTACAAAAAGTTTTTAGATCTGTATTCAGATTGGTATGAAACTAGGCTATTTAGAATTTGAAATGTTTGAAAGACACGTGCGTTCAAAGCAGTTCAAAGTCAACAGATGTTCAGGGACTAAAGGAATGAGCAGGTAGCGCGGTGGATGGTGGATATTCCATACAATTCCATAAAAACGATCTACAAGAGAAACAATCAGGAATATGGAGTATTTTACATTTTTAATTAAGTAAACTCTTTTAAAATAATTAAAGGTATTACTTTTTCTACCTTTTATAATAAATGAAAACGGAAAAATAACAGAAATATAAACTAAAAATCAAGTTATAAAAAATATTATCAATATGTATATTTTAATGTTTCTAAATCCAACTAATAAAAAAAAGAGTAGCTTTTTATCAAAAAATTGTACCTGCTGGTAAACTACCTAATAAATGCTAATAATTAATAATCATTTTCTGACAACTCATATTTTTGAATTCTAGAGGAGGGCTTCAACCAAACTCGTGTTTTCTAAAAAAGTTTTCTGTTTAGATTAAGATTTTTTAAGACATGAAATTTTTTTCGCGAATCTGTTTATTTTTTTTTGCAGAAACTATAGAAGTTACCAATTTAAATTTTCTTACTAAATATAAATACCGTGGCTGGACATTTTCTTAAATATAAAAAAGCTTTTTACGAAATTAGCAGTGAAATGACAAGGGTGCAGCGTTTCAAATTAAAAATTTGAAAGTTAAAAATTTTAGGTTGCAGTATAAAGAAATAAGAAAAAAAAATAAAAAAAAATTCAAGGCTCTACGACTTTTTGTTCAAAAGTAATGAATTTTTATGGATAATATGGCATTCTAAAATATGAGTAAATGTGTATTGTTAAAAATTTATATTTCGCTTAATAACTAAAATTAAGAAACAATAATTCGTACAGATAAGTTTCTAAAACTTATCGTTATTGTCTTATTAGTTTTTTTAAAATTTAATTATTTTTTAAGGTACATTACCTACAAAAAATTTGATTTTTTTGAGTTTTTGTGATGTAAAATTTTTTTTGGCGGTGAAGAGGACAAGTGACCCCCTAAATTTCATCCATGTTCTATTATCTTTCATTTGCGATGTCGATTTTGAAAGAATTCGAAAAAAAAATTTTTGAGATATTTTTAAGGCTTGAAATTTTTCATGGAAATCGATTTTTATTGTTTTTCTTGAAAACTATAAAGGTTAGCGATTTCAAATTTTTACCAAAGGTAAACACCATGGATAGACGCGTTTTAAAAAATATTTGGTTAAACATTCTTTTGAAAATATTCGCAAAGTTTTGGCAAAATTTTGGTACAAAGACGGCCCTGGACGACGCAATTTTAAACCGAAAATTAAAATTTTCACGGAATTCGATGGGGGAGATGAGGGTGCGAATTTTAAGCTATCAGTCGTCCTGGTGTTTCTAATAGTTTCGAAGATATTAATTATTTTGTGAAAAATGTCAAGCCGCAATTTTGGCTCCAAACGGAGACTTTGCATGTTTTTGCAACTATTTCGGCCATAACTCGATAACGAAAAGAGATAACGAATTAAGCCTTTTTTGTCTTAAAGTGGACATTGAAAGCTTTCTGAAAATGTACATTACGTTGGGGCAAAATAAAATTTGGGGGGTTGAATAGACCGAAACGCGTCAAAAATTACGACTTTTTTAAAGGCGATCTTAAAAAAATTACTTTTTCGTTATTTTTTGGAAATTCAAAAAACCCTATGCGTGGTCAATTTTGGTTCGGTAAGTAGATTCAAATGAACCTTTAAAATTGAAATCGGTTAAAAAATGGCCCGATGGGAGCCACTCACCCCAAAATTTAAAATTTCAAGTTGATTTAGGCATTACTTCCGAACCCCTTCGAAAATAAAAATTTCCTACGCGCTATCCGTTGTATAAATTATTATTTTATAAGGCAGTGTAGAAAAATTTAATGATTTTTGGAAACTGTGTGCTACAGTGGTAGTACCAATCGGCCGCGTTTGGCGCAATTTTTTGAACATTTTACGTTTGATTTTTTCTGAAGCAAGGGTTAAAATTTTGCGGAGTTTTATCCTTTGTCTAGCAATATTTTAAAATTTGAAGAGATTCGAGATAGTTTACAGCACTTAGGGGGGTGCAATCGAAAATACCTTCGGGTGGATTATCTTTTTTCGGGGTGTTCTGATCAAGACTTTTGCACATACAAATTTCTTTCGAACGTGCAGACTACTTTTTTGAAATTTTGATTTTTATTGTTGTGTTTTCGAATCACTCTTTAATTGTGTATTTATGCGTAAAATTAACATTTTCGGTGGAACATATCTCATAACTTAAAAAAAAAAACATACCTAATAGACTTGATTCTTGATATTTTGATTTTTTCTAAATTTTATTCCGTAGAATTACATCAAAAAATTAAGTTTCAAATTGCAAATTTTAAGCTATATGTATACTTGTTCACATATAAAATTTATTTCTATTAAAAAAGTCTCCAACAACCAACAAGGTACCAAAGGTTCTGATGGTGGCGGTAAGAATAATAACCTACATATCTTAAACATATTTTTAATTTATAAGGTATCTAATTTTTACTTCTATTAATATTGATTGTGTTCCTAAAATTAGGTACATATATTTGAAATGAAATTGTATAGGTGATGTCGATAATTCGAAACATATACCTGGTGGAAATGAAACTAGGGCCACCCCTGGCATTTCTTTATTTATGGAAATAAGAAATTAAAATTTTAGTATATTATATGATCCAAGAAAATAAATCTTATGGAACGAATAAATTTTTAATTTTACTTCCGGTTTATCAGGAAATGGCATCCACTTTCTTATTTTAAATATAACCCCCTGATTTTTTTTACGTAAAATCAAACATTGGTTAATTTTAAGTATGTTTATGACAAAAAAATATTTTTTTTCAAAACTTGAAGAAAAAAATTTGAATTTTTTTTGGTAAAAAATTTGAGTAAAACCTACAAAAACATACACAGTAACCGGAAAAAAACCCTCTACTTAATTAGGGGGTGGCCCTTATATCATCCCATTTAAAAAAGTAAAGATATTTCCAAAAAACGCTTCTTGAAAATTAAAAAAAATTATATCTCAAGAACGGTGAAATAAATTTTATAAATTACAATTTATTTTACGTATTTGTATTATTTAAAAATAGTTTTTGTAGGTTTTACTCAAATTTTTTACCAAAAAAAATTCAACATTTTTTCTTAAAGTTTTGAAAAAAGAAATTTTTTTGTCATAAACATACTTACAACTAACCAATGTTTGATTTTACGTAGAAAAAATCAGGGGGTTACATTTAAAATAAGAAAGTGGGTGCCATGTCCTGATAAACCGGAAGTAAAATGAAAGACTTATTCGATCCATAAATTTTTTTTTCTTAGATCATATAAGATACTAAAGTTCTAATTTTTTATTTTCTTAAATAAAGAAATGCCAGGGGTGGACCTAGTTTCATTTCCACCCGGTATGTAACAAAATATACAAGAAAATGGCATGAAATGTGATGAATAAAGAATCATTTAGTTTTTTTTAATAAATTAGAAGTAATTAATATTAATACTCCACATTATCAATTCAATCTTCTAAAATATTATACCGAGGTGAGCACAAAAAAAACGACCAACGACGTATTAGCATGTGTTTTTTATCCGCTTTAAATAAGTGATATATCAAATTAAATGGTTGACTAAATACTATATTTGGATATTAAAAGATTTTTCTTTTTTCTGAAAACATCCGAGAACTTTTGATTTTCAAATGACAACATAAGAGTAAAAAAATAATTCCAAGTGTAATTTCAACCAATAAAACGAATACATTTTTAATTTTTTTTGTAATTTTATTTTTATTTATTTTTACTCATTAAAATAAATTCATCTCTTATTTAAATCGGATAAAAAATATGAAAGCTACATTGTTTATTTTATTTTAAGTGTTAAAAATTAGAGCAAAAATAACTGTAAAAATAAATTAATTTTTAAGGTGTTTGTTTAGAAGCGATTTTTCTTGCAACACGATTTGGGCCGTTTTTTAAGTTATAACATCCAAATATCGTCCAGCAAAATGACAATAATAGACAAAATGACAATAATAGATAGGAGAATCTAAAAGTGAAAAATCGTCGTAGATAAAGTATAGTATTCTACTCGCGATTAAATAGCCATTACTCGCTCGTTGAATAATATACTATTAAAGGACCTTATCGTTTTCCTAGGTGTTTTTGGGCAAACATGAAAAATAAGTTAAACCTACAAAAATTAACTAAAATACCCCCAATATTAATTATATTTCCAATTTCTTCAATAAATATGAATTATAAATACATTTATGAGATTTTACATTATTTAAAAAAATATTTATTAACACGGCAACAGCGGATTTTAAAATTCAAATTTTGACAAGTACTGTCAGATAAATTTTAATTACCTTTCATTTACGTTTAAATTGAAAGCAAATGACACTTAAAACTAATAGGGTGTTTTCCTTGTGGAACCTATGTTAATAATCGAATACAATCGCCAAAAGGATTAATCTGATGGTAGATACAAATGACCTTTATTATAAGGCACTTTAGAACAATGGTTACTGTTACAAACAAGAAGTAACGCCCGGGCTAACAAATTCGTACGCGCTTTACAAAGGTATGTGGCGACTGACTCACTGTGACTCGCACTGGATTGAAATGTTTCCCACATTTGGTGTTATTGTCATGCGCACACATTGCTTGCGTTTGTACGTTTATTTATAAAAACAGCTAAAACCGGCGTATACACATAAAAAGAAATCCGGTACGCGCTCATGTAACATACTGGAATGAAACATTCTAGAAAAGGAGAAATAACTTGCCGAATGTCGTAAATAGTATCTTGCCTACTTGACAGGAGGTGCTTAGAAGTGCCAGAGGGTGTGTCCTACAAAAATAGAAGGAATTTACAAGCCCTTAGCCGCCACCGAGGTCCCTTATCGGTTCTACTTTTTACTAATAATTATTCTGCATAATTATTCTGCATTTAATTTTGACGTTTCGTTTGAGAGGTACTAATTTCAATGTTGCCCGATTGTGCAATAAAGTCTTACGATAACCTGTAAAAGATATTTTATTTTTAATTGACGCCGTAATATTACAAATCTTATTACAACTATTAAAACTATAGCCATTGAATTTACAGTAAAAGTTTCAGAGCTCCAGGGAACTGGAAAAGTCATTTTTTATCAAATATTTTAAAAATTGCAAAAAAACGACAACTGTGTAAAAATTGTTTAATTGTAAAAAATGTATTCCTAAATTATAAGTTTATTTGAATAAAATTAATACTTAAAAATTAATTTCTAATCATGTCATAACAAATATGTACTTAATTGTATAATTTTTATACTATTAAAGTCAATAAATCATAGTAAATAAATGGCATAGGCAACCAAACTACTTTGTTTGTTAGAAACACCGAGGAAAACACCAGCATCGTTGTCTAATTGTGCAAAAATTAATTAATTTCAATTGCGTTTTTTGGCGAAAGCGGTCTCTTAACGAGCGAAATATTTTACACTATTGTATATTTATTTCTTATTTATATGTGGCATAAGTTTCATTCTTGTACAAAATGCTCCCAAAACCCGATAAGGTCCTTTAACTGTCAAATAAGGAAAGTAAAATATGTGGTATTAATTTTGGTGAAGATATGAAAAGATTTGTCAAAAATTAAGGGCTTACTATTTTTTGCTATTTTCGGAATATCTGGTAGGATACACGATAACTTATCACTAGTTTTACACTAAAAATCTGCAACTTAAAATCTAAAAATTGAAACCTTAAATTAAACTGTCACTGTCAAGACTTCTATGTTTTCTGTTGTTATAACAACGATTCAAAAAGAAATCATTGTCACCAACTGCTAAAAAAATAAAGAAATATTTGTACCTCGAATAATTTCCAAATTTATTTAATTTTTGCGCAAATTATAAAAAATAGTATAAGCAACTCGTTCATAAGTCAATTATTGCACTCGTCCATTAAAAAACTCGCCGCTACGCGTCTCGTTTTTTAAACTTGGACGCGTGCAATAATACTTGACTTATGAAACTCGTTGCTTAATATACTATTAGACACGATGAAAAAAATATGAAGGTGAGTAAAAATGAATAATATAAACGAATTATTTAAACATTTTTATCAATTTTAGAAGGGTGAATTAACTTCTCTAAAAAAATTTATAATGTCAAAAAAACCGCATGTTATTGTCATTGGAGGAGAATCACGAGATTGCTGATGACATCGAGGCGATTATTACTGATATTGTGAAAAATGAACAATTTCCATCAATTAATGCTGAAATAATTGACAAAGAATTAGCTAAAGTCTATGCTAATTCCAGCAAAAGTGAAAATGATTTCCGAGAATATCCTGAATTATTAAGACCGTGTCTTTGGCAAGAAAAATGCAGGATCCTCTCATAGAGTATTCCCAATTGTGTACAGCAGATGAAGAACTTCTAAGCTTACGGTATCATACAATGCAGGATCAAATAGGAACAGAGGAGTTGCTCGAAAATTTGTACTTGGAATTCGTTAATAGAACTAATGAAGTAGGTGTCGACATTAATTTAGCCGTACAAAAGGCCCATAAAAGCTACCTGGTGCAATTTATTTGTGGACTTGGACTTCGCAAAGGACAGGCTTTAATACGAATATTAAAACAAACGAATCAACGACTCGAAAATCGAACAAAACTCGTCACTTCATGCCACATGGGGCCTAAAGTATTCATTAATTGTTCGGGCTTTGTTAAAATTGATACCAACAGCCTTGGTGACAGGTAATAATTAATTTTATTTAAAAAAACGTGTTTTTTTAATACCTCATTTTAGTACGGAAGCCTACGTGGAAATTCTTGATGGTTCTCGTATTTATCCTGAAAATTATGAATGGGCTCGGATAATGGCAGTTGATGAGCTTGAATACGATGATGATGAAGGTGCTAATGCTGCAGGTGCTTTAGAAGATATTTTGGAAGCACCAGAACGATTGAATGATTTAGATCTCGGCGCTTTTGCTAAGGAATTGGAACGTCAAGGATTCGGTAAGAATAACTTCATTTATTTAAATACAAATTTTAATCGCATTTAATTATAGGCAACAAGAGAATTACCTTATACGATATTAGGGCTGAATTAAATAGCCGCTATGAAGATCTTAGAACACGGTTTGCATCAGCTAATGCCGAAGAATTGTTTGATATGCTAACAAAGGAATCTCCTGAGAGTTTATACAGGGTGTCCCATAAATGGCGGATAAGCTCTCCAGTACGATGTAGGGTACCCTTCAGAGATCCTTAGAAAAATATTAAAAAAATTCTATGAACCTTCTTTCTTGTGTTATTGACTAAAAACCAAAAGGTACATTTGGCAACATGGGTGCCAGGTTTATAATTAAAGGTGAAGGATACACCTTTACCTTTAATAATATCTGAAACATATCTAACATATGTAACTATTTTTTTTTAAATTGACTGATGAATAGGTATTTTATATGTGTACAAAACAAGTTCAATTCAATAAAAAAAAATGAGAGTAACAAAACTTTTTATATTAAAAACACAATGAATGAAATAGTAACAGAAAGTGAGGTTTTCAGTTTCACTAAATCAAAGAAATCAAGGAAACTAAAATTTTTAACAGTAAGGGTTACAGAAATTATTTTAAACCTATAAGAGGTGTTCAACATGTTGCCGCTGCACCTCCAGACAAATTTGTGCACGTTGTCTAATATTTTGTTGAACCCGTTGTAACATTTGAGGATTTACAGTTTGTGCTGCATTTCGGATCCGATTTATTAAATCTTCTTCATTAAGAACGGGAGTCCGGTATACAAGTGCCATGATATGACCCCACAAAAAGAAATCCAGCGGCGTCAGATCTGGACTTCTTGGCGGCCAAGAAACATGTCCGTTGCGACCTATCCATCTTCCCGGATATTCTGCGTCCAACCATTGCCTTACTGGCAACGCAAAATGTGGAGGAGCACCATCTAACTGTATCCACATATTTCTAATGGTAGCTAGAGGAAGACCATCGAGATGTTCTCCTAGGTCATTTATTAAAAAGTTTAAAAAGTTTTCACCATTTAATCGTTGTGGTAATATTATTGGGACCACTAAATGATTCCCAATTATTCCAGCCCACACATTCACACTAAAACGTACTTGGTTATTTTTCACGTGCGTTAATTCCGGATTTTCAATGGCATAGTAATGGCTATTGTGTTGGTTAAAAATCCATCTCTCGAAAAAGTGGCTTCGTCTGTCCACAAAACACGGGAAGTAAAAGTAACATCTGCTTCTATTTGTTCCAGTAACCAGTTACAGTAATTTTCTCTAATTGGGAAGTCATTTGGTGATAGGGCTTGAACTTTGGTGAAGTGATATGCATGATAGCCTTCACTTAGAAGGAACCTGTTAACGGAACTTTTTGATACCCCTAATTCGTTTGAAATACTCCTAGTGCTGCTTCTTGGATCTGCTTCCAATGCATTGAAGATTTGTTCCTGCATGTCGGGAGTCATCACGTGTCGTGGACGACCACGATCTGGCCCAGCGACTGGTGCTAGTAGCATTCCGGTTTCTCCACATCTTTGGTCTACCCTCCGAATTACATTGTTATTTGGATGTCTTCTAGCAGGATACCTTTCAGCATACACCCTCGAAGCTTCCATTGAATTATCGTGGCATTCGCCTAATATCTTCAACGTATTTCTGGTTACTGTACATGGTTTTTTTTTATTATTAAATATTAAAAAGGTAAGAAAACGGAACTAAAATAATAAGAATAACGAAAATAATACTAAATTGAACTCAAAATAACAAAAACTATAAAAACCAATAAAAATGAACTAAACAGAAACTTGAATACGTTAAAAATTGAAAAAATACTTTAAAATTATGATATGGCAAATCAATTTGTCAAAAATTGTCAGATTTTTTACAAATAATTAGTTTTTATACACTGTTGCCAGATTCGTTTTTTAGAATTATTTCGGGTATTTTTCAATTTTAAATATTTAATTGTGATGTTAATAAAGCACAATTTAAATTAAATTTAATACTAAACAATAAAAGCGACACAGATCTTTACAGGTAAAATTGCTTTTTTCGATAATTCATGATAATAACGAAGTTGAATTCTCAACTTCAACTTTTCATATCTCAGGCAATTGATCAAGAGGATTTTTTTTACAATTTTTCTGAGGATCCCTGAAGGTTCCCTAACAACGTACCGGAGAGCTTATCCGCCATTTACGGGACACCCTGTATATTGGAAAAATGATTACTGCTACAGTGTTTGGTATTTCAAGGCGTAAACCTCAAGGAAAACAGTTAGATCAAGCTAATCCTGTAAGAAACGATGAAACAGGATTATGGCGATGTCCATTTTGTTTGGAAAACCATTTTGCCGAATTGTCTGATGTGTGGAATCAATTTGATGCGGGATCCTGTCCTGGTTCTGGAGTTAAATTACGATTGGATAATGGCATATCAGGTTACATTCATATTAAAAACTTGAGTGATAAACATGTCGCAAATCCTGAAGAACGTGTTGGTGTTGGGCAGTTAATTCATTGTCGTATCACTAAAACTGATGTGGAGCGTTTAAGTGTAGATTGTACATCAAAATCAAGTGATTTAGCTGATAAAAATCATGTATGGAGGTAAGATCAAATAAAATTTGCTCATGTACCATTTTTTACCAAACTAATTTTTAGGCCTGCTAAAGATCCCTATTACGATCAAGGACAAGAAGATAATGATATTAGGGCTGAACAAGACCAAAAACAAATTAAACAAAAGCAGACTTACATTAAACGATTTATTATGCATCCATCTTTCCATAATATTTCATTTATGCAAGCTGAAAAAGTATTGTGCAATATGGATCAAGTTGAAGTTATCATAAGACCTTCAAGTAAAGGTGCCAATCATTTAACGATCACTTGGAAAGTTGGTAATAATATTTATCAACACATTGATGTTCGAGAAGAAGGTAAGATATTAACGTATTTTTTTTATTTAGGAAAAGTTAATGCGTTTTCATTGGGTGCTTCACTTCGGATTAATGAGGAAGAGTTTGAAGATTTAGATGAAATTATAGCGAGACATGTTACACCAATAGCAGCTCACGCTCTTATTATTTCCGGTATTACCACGATACTGATGGAGGTCATAAAGATTAAGCTGAAGCATATTTGAAGAACGAAAATAAGAAAAACAGTCAAAAAATTCATTACTGTATTAGCGCATCCAAAAATTACGCCAGTAAATTTTTGTTATCCTATTTACCAAAAAATCAAGTTCGCCATGAGTACGTCACTGTCACACCTGATGGATTCAGATACCGTGGTCAAATGTTTAATTCCATTACCAACTTGTTCAAGTGGTTTAAAGAACATTTCAGAGATCCCATGCCTAGTGGTGAACAAATATCTGGTACACCTAAACCGGCTTCAACCACCAATCTAAGTGGATACGGCGGTAGTGTTACACCTAGTTTTGGAAGTATGAATTTCGAGGCTATACAAAGGGTTGCTCAAAATATGCCGAGCCACATGATGCAAGCTTTATCAGCCGTTGCAAATCTCATTATCCACATACTCCAGGTGTTTATGTAACAACTACATAAATACTGTAAGAATTAATCCCAACCAATTAAATCTTTATTAATTATATTTTTATTTGCAGCCTTACATTCCAAGCGGACAAACGCCCTTTATGACTCCATATAAAACTCTTACCACTCAACAAACACCTCGTTTTGGTCAACAAGCGCCTTCACACCATATGCCAAATACAGCTCTTCATATGTCTGGACCTTTCCTCCATCCAGGGGCTGTAATACCACCTCAGCGAACTCCATCACTGCCATCTCAATATCCAATGCCTCCACCATCATTCAGCAGTGAACATCGGAATTGCAACAGCAGAAATAGGCCTAGGAATTATTAAGGCAGCGAAACCACTGACTGGTAAAAAGCCTCTGAAACATGGACAAGAAGTAAAAGCAGAGAAGGAACACCAAGAAGGTCAACGCACTCCTCGTTTTGATGATGACAGAAGTCGGTTGAAAAGCAAAGGTCTACGTTCGTATAGAAGTATTCCGCATACAAATACATCGCCGCACTCCATGTCACTTGGTGATACCACCCCGTTTTACGATGAAAGCATTTAATTGTAATCTTGTTTGTGGTAACTAGTTCTAAAATTTATTATAAATTTTTGTATATTTTTTATGTATTATAATCATTTCTGTAAATACTTGACTTGGTGTAATATTTCTGCAGATAAATAATAAAGTCCTTATCGTAACAACATGTTTCAAATTAAATACCCCGCATTTTTTATACTTTAATAAAACTACAGTTATGCAATTTTACGGTATACACAATTTACGGCGTGCCACCACTTCATGACTACTCTTTTTTCGACAAAGATGTTTTATCGACATTACTTCTTTATCGACACGGGAATTTTAACAAGAACCATTTTATTAAAATTGCGACCTTTTTATCGATCGACATTTCTTCCTTATATCGACAAGGACGTTTCATCGAGATATATTTCCATCGACGCCTATCCAGTAAAAAGGGCCAGTTATTGAAATGGTCTTGTCGAAGAGAAATAAATCTTAATAATACGTGTGTCGCTGAAAATACATCTTTATGTATGAAACTGCATATCAACAAGTAAACTTTACTTCTTTATCGATACAGCGGTTTCATCGACAATAGTTTTTTTTGAAATTAGCTTTTGTCGACATTATTCCATTATTGGTACGGACGTTTCATCGTCACTACCTTTTGGACGACAATGTCGTTGCATCGACAAAACCGTGTTCCAAATACGATAATGTAATAAAACGAAAAATGTTAGAACTGGAAAGTGTATATTATAAAATGTCTTGTAAATTTATTCTAGATTTTGGGACAAAATTTGAGTTATAAAATTAGTTAATGGATTTAATAGAATAATTAAGATTTTTACAACCAAATCGACTTACCTTATGTGTTTTATATTTATAACTCTTACACTACACTGAAACTCAAAATGTAGAAATTGTCTCGAAATTCAAGCGATCGTTCAGCCTATGTAAACTAATTTTGCGGAAATATTAACAGAACAGATGTTTAATCCACGGAAATTAAGCATTTCTTTGGAAGTTTAGTTAAATATATTCTTACTGTTTTGGTTGAAGTAAGCGAAGAAGTTTAAGTAAACTTTCATTCAATTTAATAGTAGTTAAAAAAGGAATTTAAATTTCCTGAAATATAAGTTTCAAATAATTTATTGTGTAAATCTTACGTCGACCCTCAGCTTAAAACCCTTGTTGGTCTTTATTAATTTATGGATGTAATTTAAAACAATATTTAATAAAAAAGGAAGATGACCGAAAGTACGTTAATTAATTTAATAATTAATGGGTTCTTTTTTTATAGGTTTAAACCGACGTTACATTTAATTTAAAAGTGATGTTAAAAAAAACCTGAGTTATTATACTGTTGTTGGTTTAAAATACAAAATCAAAAATTAATAAACTTACTTACTTGTTTTTAAATTAAAATTATTGAAAATCGGCTTAATTAATTAAAGTTTTCTTGGGAACCTATTTTATATTAAATATATTATAAAAATGTTATTAGTAAGATAAAAGAATTTGATGGTTGCTAAATGCCGCCGCATGTTAATGGTATCATTTACATAATCAAAACCCGACCATCTGGGTAAGATACGTTTAATAAACTGATTATAATTTTTTATTAACTTATTAAATTTCACGACAATTATAAACGCACTTGTTTTAAATTAATCTATTATTTTACTGCTTTAACAAAATGCTGATGTTGTTTGGAATTGGTAGGTTTTAATACAGGGTTTTAACCGCTGTGTTAAAGATAACTTGACTATTGGATGTATATTGGTCTAAAGTCTAAATTTTGGTGAAATTCCTGGATTTTGGTGTGATTTTGGAATTTATTGAAGCGTAGCCATTGTCGACATTTTGTGAATTTCCTGTCATTCATTTTGGTTCTGTTTCCTGTCGTTGGACTCCGAGTTTGAATAACTTTGATTTGCTGATTGTAGACTACAACTGGACAGCGGATTGTCCAGATAAGCTTAAAATAGTTTAAGTTATTGTTCAAATTTCAAAGTAATTATTACTCACGGATTTTTTTTCTTTTGTTTAATCTTGATTTTTGTGAGTAGCGCCTTAAAACTTGAGGAAAACATAATTCTTTTGTTGATCGTAATTTGAAGCTAGACTTCAATATTGCAATTTTGTTTAATAATAGGACTCGACATAAGTCAGTGGTCCACGAAATTTTAGTAAATTAAGACGTCTAAGTACTTGACAAATTTTAAACATTCAAGATTAATTTCTGTAAGCGACATATAACGTTATTTCTCGCAAGCTTTTTGATATATATTTTTTTTATAAATAATATTTATTTTGCAATGTAGAAAACCAGTGATGATACAGTTTTGGGTTTTTTTATTAATAATAGTTGTTTTGCAATTTAGGGAAATTTTTTAATATAATTTACTGGTATACTGGTTGTTTTGGAAAACCGAATTATCTATACTTTGTTTATTTATGCACTTTATTCCATATATTTGTTTTTTTTTACTGAAATTATTTTCACTATTTGTGTAATAAATAGTTTTTTTTTATTCTTGAACTTTCTTTTGCCAACCTAGAACAAGCCTTTTTTATTATACTTTATACAGGGTGTTTCAAAATTCAACCGACAACGATTAACTGGAGATACTTCGCCTGAAAATAAGTAGATATGACCCTATTTATCTATATCCAAAAATGCATCCCTAAACAGTCATAAGCCTCTAAAGTTGATTTTTTTAAATATATTCTTTTTATTACAGCCAAAGCAGTACAGATTTAATGAAATTTGGTATATGTCCTTTTGAATACTGGACGCCCAATTGGTAAAAATTTGACTAAGCCTCAACTTCAACATCACTCATTTTGCTGATATTTGGTATTTAAGCCAAAAAAGATCCATTTTTGAAAAATCACTGCTCTAAAACAGATGAACATTTTGGGTTTAAATTTTCTCAAAAATCTTTCAACATCGTCTAGTCTTCAACTGTCATGTCAAATTTAAGTTTGTGATAATTTTTTATCAGGCTGCCTTATAAAACGCAAATTGAACAATTAAACGATATTTTCAAATGGAACACCCTGTATATTTTAACATCATTCGATGGCATTTTTAACAAGCTTTCTACTGATATAATGGTTGTATGTCTACGGTTTAGGAGATATTAATATCCAAACTCAGAAACATTTAAAAATACGCAAAATAGCCCTCTGGATGAATTTTATTTATTTATTTATACAATTCACGGGCAAGCCCAATTACAAAAAACAAAATACAAAGTATGTGTGCTTAAAAATAATACATAATTAACAAATTAATGAATTAATGAATTACATATGTTATGAAGCAATAAATAAATTATCGTAACTACGTGATAACATTTGTGCGCTGTAGAGCTCTTTTAAGAGAAAACAAAGATGTATTAAAAAGATCAAGGTTGATTCTATTAGCATTAGTAGTGAGTCTGGCCAAGGGAAAGTTTAATCCATAATTAGTTTTATGAACGATATTGTGGGTAAAATAAGGTAGTTGTCTAGTATTTTTAGGTGGAATATAAATACCTATTTGTGAAAGCAATGTAGGACACTCAATGATAAAATTAATTAATTTATAAAAAAACGTTATGTCAGTTTTTATTCTGCGCTCTTCAAGAGATTCAATACAAAATATACTCCTAGATCTCGTAACCGAAAAATCTAAAAAGTTAATTTGGTTTTTAAAAGCAATGTACTTTAGAAATTTATTTTGAACCCTTTCTAGGGTGTAGATATGGCAGGCGTATTATGGAGACCATATTACGCAGGCGTACTCCATAATACATCTACAGAGGGAGAAGTACAATGTTTTGATTGCATTGATATTCTTAAAATCTCTCGTTAGGCGCCTAATAAAACCTAACATTTTAAATGCCTTGTTTGCTACATTACTGAAGTGATCTGTAAATTTTAATTTTTGGTCTAGTGTAATGCCAAGATCCTTTATACTACTAACAGATTCAAGCGAAACTGAATTAATATTGTACAAATAACGAATATAGTCATTATTTCTACTAAACGAGATTGATTTACATTTGTTTAGATTTAGTTCCATGTGGTTGATATTGCACCAATGATACAGAGCCTCTAGATCGCATTGAAGTAGAAAACAGTCATGTTGGTTTTGTATCGAACGAAATATTTTTAAGTCGTCAGCAAAAAGAAGCACTTCAGAATTGGTACAACAACTCACAATATCGTTTATGAAAATATTGAAAAGCAAGGGACCCAAGTGGCTCCCCTGAGGTACCCCCGAAGAGACTTTAAGTTCGCCTGAGAAGTAACCCTTGATTCTAACAATTTGTGTTCTTTCAAATAAGTAGCTGCTTAAAAATGAGAGTAATGGGCCGTGTATACCCAACGATTGTAGTTTAGATAACAAGATTGAATGAGGTACTCTGTCGAATGCCTTAGCAAAGTCGGTGTAGACACTGTCCACTTGACACCCACTCTCCAAGGAATCCGAAATAAATTGTACGAAAAGAGCCAAATTGGTTTGAGTGGATTTACCTTGGCAAAACCCATGTTGGCTGTTAGCTATAATATTTTTTAATTGTGGTGTAAGTTTTTCAGTAATTATATTTTCAAAAAGTTTTGGAATGGCATTAAGGATACTAATTGGTCGATAGTTTGATACATCCACCCTAGCACCGCTTTTAAAAATTGGTGTTACAAAACTTTCCCTCCAAATTGAAGGAAACACACCACTGTTTAATGAGCTTTCGAATTAGATTAGTAGTGGCAGAGCCAGAGTTGATGAGCAATTTTTTAAAAAGACGGGTGGTATGCCATCAGGACCGGAGCTAAATTTTGGACAAATTTTGGGACTTCATGGATTACATCTGACGAGTAAACGGATCCAAAATATTTCCCAAATAAGTCAGCTATCGCTTGGCCTCCATTGGCTGTTACATCACCAAGAAGCATTTCTTCCGGGATACAGTTGTTCTTTTTTCGCTCATTAACAAAGTTCCAAAAACCTTTTAAGTTGTGTTGCAGCAACTGCTCAGTAGAGGTAATATATTTTCTGTAACAATCCTCGGTTAAAGCCTTACACTGAGAACGTAGGTTGCTAAATTCCTCATAGTCTTCCATCAGCTTAGAATTTTTATATTTATAGTGTAGAGCATTTTTTGATTTTATTTTAGTTATAAGCTCTTTTGTGAACCACTTAGGATATTTATCATGACTAACGAACTTCCTGCGCGGAATGTAGGCTTCCATAGCTGAAATTATTATACTATAAAATCTCTCCGTAGCCAGATTCACATCAGTAACGCTCAAAACAAGTTCCCAATTTATACCTTATAAATACTCGTTAATTCTAGTGAAATCAGCGTTTTTGAAATCAAAAACATAGTATTCACTAGATAAGTCTGAAATTGTCTCATTAATATTAACATCTAAGGACAAACATGGATGGTAAACATCGCAAGGTAATAAAGGATCTATGCATAAGTTGATATTAGCAAATTCATCATTTGTAAAACATAAATCAAGTAAGTTATTATTTACATTGCCAACAAAATTTCTTTGAAATAAATTTAAAAACGCGAAAGAATCGCAAACAATTTGACCATTTCCTACTGCAGGAGTAACCTTTACACCAAAGGAGTCATTATCCCAGAAAAACTTCGGCAAGTTATAATTCCCAAAAAGGTAGAGTCTTGTTTCCGGAAAGGTATCCAGCAGCTGCTCGATCGACGAACAATGATCATCATATATTTGCGAGTCGCTATTTGGTGGTATGTAGATACATCCAAACAGTAATACGCTTTTCTGATACTTCACGCGCACAAAAACTTGTTCAAGATGTTTGTAGTCCGAGGATTCAATCTGAGTACACTGTAATTTTGAGTGTACCGCAATTAACACACCCCCTCCACGATTTTTGTTACTCGACAATGTACTTCTATCACACCTAAAAATGTGGTAATTTTTTATGTTAATTTCAGATGAACTAATGCTATCATTAAGCCATGTTTCACTAAGAATAATGACATCAAACGCACATTGGTTGACACTAGCAGAGAAATCTGACAATTTAGTTCTTAAACCCCGTATATTTTGATAATACACTGTCGACTTGCCCGAGTTAATTAGTTTTTTTGGTTATTATTAGGTTTGTTACCAATATCGATGATAGTTGGGTCACCATTAATGTATTTAAGTTTCTTAGATGAATCCCCAGCGTCGTTTAGTTCTTTTAACTTGGATTTAATTTTCAGATAGTACTGGTTCTGTAGTTTGGTTTGGTCACTGTGTATAATCACCTGCGGGTGGGTCTGAGAAAGTTTGCGCTTGTTTTTAAAAATTGAAACAGCATCATTGCTATTTTGCAAGATTACTTTCAAAGGACGTGATCTATTTGGTGAACTCCTACCTATTCTAAAAATTTTAACATTACTAACATCTACACTGCATTGACCCAAGATGTTCTGGACAGCATTAAAATCATCTCGGTTATCTCTGGAAGCCGTATTGCCTTGGGTTTCGGCAACATTTCGTATGATGATATTGTTCCTTCTCTTTTGACGTTCTAGCATTTTTCTTGGTAATTACAACGGAAATAGGTCCTGGAGTAGATGTATTGAGGGTAGCTGACCTACTGTGAACGTTTTATCGGCTTGAACGGAAACGATTGTTGGGTTTAGTTTAAATTCAAATTACCGCCTTTTAGGGGCTTTTCTTGATTTCCTCACGTCACGTGAGGTGTAGGAATTTGGAATTTTCGGCGATGGAGGATCTTTTCCTCGTGAGATCTCATCGCGAGCGGTTGAGCTAGTACTCTAATTTTTTTATCCGTTCTTGTTGGTCAGGCCATCATTTTACTTCTTGTTAATTGAAGTGGTTGAAGTTGGTTTTTATGGCAGTTTATTATTTTAATCGACCGTTCGACGGATGCAATTTAAGGCCGCCTAATATCTAGAGGTATCTTACCATTATTCCACAACGAGGTTTTTTTCTAATGTTCCCTGACTACTGTAGACCTTCTTTTTATGGTGATTTCGGTGCTAATTGGTTCCTGGTGACGCAGCTAATGTTGGATGGCTTGATTTCTCGAATTTGGAGGATTTTGGACGAACATTGCTCGTATTTTGCACGTGTTCTTTTGAGGGCCATCTTGCCTAGTAACTGGGCGTTCTTGTTGGAGCTGGTCGTTCTTGTGGGAGCTGAATTTCACCTGCGTCAGGAGAAATATCGACATAGAAGACTTCACACAGAGTGAGTTCGACCTGATATGGTCACCTTATGATGAACCTAATTTCGTGACTATTGAAAATTGATTTAATTACAATAAGTGACTTCGTTAAACAGTTATATAGGCCATAGTAAAATTCAATTCTGTAAATATTGTATAAATGTAAATATATTGACTTTTACTTTTGCATACATCTCCCTTAAGGACGAATAACTTTTGATTTGTTGGAATTTGTTCACCATCTCATCAAGGCTAGGAAATTCTTCGTGGTAAACTCTCGTTGGTCAGGGTATCCTATTTAATAGTACACAATTGTTAGTGGTGCTGAATATTATTTAATTAGCAGTTTGTGTGTGAGCCCTTGACGAGATCAGAGCATTATGTTTTGCGGTAACCCTCATTGGTCAGGGTATATATGTTTGGCAATAAACCCTGGTTGGTTATAGGCAGTAACATTTTAGTTCTTTGATTATATATTTAAGTTTAAATCCTTGTAAGGAATTTTTTCTATATCTTATGTACTTGAGTTTAAGAACTGAAACAGCATTTCTCTTAATTAGATTTAATATTGTGTACTTAGGTTATAAGCTGTTGTTATACAGCAGGTTTATGACCACCACCGAGTATATAGGTGAAAATACAAACCATTATTATCTGAATTTTTGTTTATACTGTGCTCAACCTGCCACCCTATTTAGGTTTCATACTTGACCATTTAGTATAGATTTTGCAAGTACGTGGCGCCCTAAATTTAAATTTCTTGAATCACGACCACCTGTTGGTTAGTCGGCAATCTACCATTAAATGGGGAGAATTTACGTTACAAGCTCTCCAGAAAATTGGACTAAATAAAGCAAAATTTAATCCGTGTGTGTATTACAATTTTGACAAAAAGAAAGTAATAATAGTGGCTATTTATGTTGATGACTTATTAATATTTTCTTATGACACAAAAATGAAAACTAATGTCACAACTGAATTATCAAAATGTTTTGAAATGAAAGATAGCGGAGATTTGGGATTCAGAATAAAAAGAGATCGTAAAAATGGTATAATAACTTTAGATCAAGAAGAATATATTATAAATATGCTACAACAATTTAATATTAAGGATTGTAAATCAGATTCTACACCATTAGAATGTGGAATTAAAATTGGATTCATTATGACACCCATAAATCCCACCGATATAAAGACTTCGATAAACTAGAAACGGATTAAGGGCTGGTTTAATCATCTTTCAGTAAAGTGTTCAGTAGTGTTGCTAGGGAGTTATTTATATGTAAAAGTCATCAGTAAATTAAATTATTTGGTAATCTCAAGGTCAATTTATAATGTATTTATTCAGAAAAATAACCATTTATTCATCTTCCAGTAGTAAAAAGCTTTCAGTAATTTGAGTATATTGAATAGTTTAATTTTACTGCTCACTTTTACATGTAAATAACTCCCTGTTAACACCACCGAACATTTTACTGAAAGGTGAATAAACCGGCCCTAAAACCAATAATCGAAAGTATAATTTCTTTTGGAAATTCTCGTAAAATTCTACGTTTTAGAATATCAGCTGGTGACATAACTTTAAAAAATCATTTGGAAAACAATCATTCAAATGCCACATACCACCATAAGTAAGACGACTTAAAATGAGTTAATTTCTTTATATGTAGGAGAAATTAAAGACACTATTTTAACACAAGTAAAAAAATCGAAATATTTCAGCATAATGTTCGATGAAACCTCTGATATTGGGCATATTTCACAAAAGTCTCTTGAAATAAGATATTTGAAATCTGATTCTGATTGCTTGGAAATTTATGAAGATTTTGTAGAATTCATTGATTCTCGTAATGATAATTATAATGTTCTTAACCATGAGCCTATACTTAATGGGGATATTTTGAAAAAACTATTTTAAATTTTTTGGCGAAACCATGATTTAAATTTTAAAAATTGTATCGAAATTGGAATAGACGGATGCTCCGTTATGATGTTGTACTTACGAAATAAAATATACAGGAATTCTACCAATAACGCCTAACTGGACATAGTAGACCAAAAAATAAGTCAATATACCCAAATTCATTTCTATAAAAAATGCACCGCTGAAGCCTCAAAAGCTGATTTTTTAAAATAGATTATTTTTATTGCAGCCAGAACAGTAAAGATTTTTTAAAGAAATTTATATTCACAAAAGTCGAGGATTAGCCAAATTTTTACCAATTGAGCGATCAGTGTTCGAATGTACATATACAAACTTTCATTAAAAAATCTTTGCTACTTTGGCCGTAATTAAAAAAATAGTTTTTTAAAAATCAAATTTATAGGCTTATAACTTATAACTCTTCAGAGGTGCATTTTTTATTTAAATGAATTTGGTCATATCGACTTATTGTTAGATCTATCTCCAGTTAAGGGTTGTCGTTCGAATTTTGAAACACCCTATATATATTTACCTTTTTTTAATTACCCCCCCCCCCCTAGACAAGTTGGCTGGAAATGTCCCTGATTTGACCGAAAATCAATAAGTGGTTATGTTTTTACTTTAGCCAATGGTGCAATAAGTTGGTCAAGTAAGAAACAACAAACTGTAGCTCGATCAACTTCAGAGGCAGAATATGTTGCATTATCACATGCAACACAAGAAGCAATGTGGTTAAGAACAATTTTAAAAGAACTTAAAATGTTTGAAGTCAAAAATCCAATACCGATTTATTCAGATAATAAAAGTGCTATAGATTTAACATAATCATTTTATTAGAGATTCAGCACAGAATGGTTATATTATTTTTAAAAAGATTGGAACTGACTTAATGGTTGCAGATGTTCTGACAAAACCAGTACCAAGAATATGAATGGGGTTGTTTTGAAATGGGTTTAAAATAATTTGATACTTGATTTAGTGGGGGTGTTGGAATAATATCTAGTATGTTGTTGTTGTTATAGATACTGATATATTAATGCAGTTGTTAACAATATTAATACAATAAATGTTATGTTTTGTAACGTTCCGTCTTGTGCCTAAAATTTGATGCAGAAATTGAGTTAATAACACGTAGGTACTAGGGTCATAAATTTGATTTTCCCGGTTGAATCAGGATGAAGGCCATCATGAGTTTTGTGTGACGTAGTAAAAAAAATAGTCTCTACCCCAGCAAAAGCCAGGAGATTGTTTTGGAATTTTCGGGAATAATCAACGTTAGATTCACATAAAACCTAGCGCGATAAGGTTTTTTAAAACCTTTGCATCGATTTTCAAAAAGATCCAATTTAAAAGGGGTCTACTTAGTAATTTCAATTGTTCAAAAAGATGGGTTCGGGGCTAAAGTAGAGGGGAGATCAAAAAAGCAACCGGAAGAGAAAATGAAACGAAGGGACTTCGCAAAAATTTTCGGGGCGAAGCCGCCATTCCGTTAAGTTGTTAATAATTATGGATTACCGCACATTTGGTTAAGTTGCGCGACTGTGTTGCTAGTTTTGGGAGAGCCGCGAGTTCTTGTTCGTTCTGATTTGAGTAGCCATTAGTATTCGATCGTCTGGACGGACATGTGGTGCCGCACATTTGGTTAAGTTGCGTGAGTGCGCTACGGATTTTGAAGAGCGGTGCCGCACATACGGTTAAGTTGCGCGAGTGCTTTACGTATTTTGAAGAGCCGCTGGTTCTTGTTCGTTCCGGTTTGAGCTGACATTAATAATTAAATTGCCGTATTGCTTGCGGATAAGTTCTAAAAATTACTAATTTGAAGTATCGATTTGTGGAAAATTTGGATTTTTATGGTTTGGGAACGAGGTATACAAGTTTACATCATCATCCTGAAGATTGTAATGAACCTTATTGTGTAACTGGAGGTTAGTTTAGCGTTAAGTCAGTTTTTTTGGCTTTGCGTTGAATGCTCAAGCTAACTAATTCAGTTAAGTTAATTGATTAGTAAAGATTGATCATAATCAAAGTTTTGTTATTGTAAATCAACATATTCATTTATGTTGATTGATCAGTAAACTTGATCAGATAATATGTAAATTTAGGTTTAGTTACTGCGTATTTTTTATTTTCTTATATTCTTGACGTCAGATCTAGATCTACTTCATCATTCAATATTTTTTTAATTGTGTGATTAATTTTCAATATATGAATTAAACATTTTTTTTGTTTTACTCAAGCCAAAATTCTCAATTGTTCCCTAATCAAAATTTAATGATTTCTTGCTTGATCAAGGTAAGTGCCATGTGCCATACAAGCAAGTGGCGCCCAAATTTAATTAACATCTAACGAACCACGACACCCGACAGCTAGTCGAGTACTTACCTAACCCAGGGTTTTGATAAAGTGGGAACTGTAACACCCTATAAGAGAGCACGTCACAGTTTGTTACATGTCTCTTGAATCCAGTCTCAAATATATACTGTAAATAATAACAGTATTGTCTAACTTTTCTTGGTCATAAATATTATTACACTTTAAAATTGAACTATTACCTTAAATCTGGTAGTAACTATTGTTGCGAATATGAAATTTAAATATTTTTTATTTTAATTATTTAACTCTCGCAGAATATAGTACTATACCTATAGTACAAACTGTGTGTTTATTGTGTAAGGGCGACGCAAGCTTACGCCGCTTAAAACTAAGTTAAGGCTTTTTTATGCGCGTCAGATTTGACAATAAGTTTTGTTAATATTGGAAAATATCAATTATTATCAACCATCTTATTGGTTTGTAACGGTTCAAATTGAAATGGATAAAAAAGAATATTATAATTGAATTATGACTGAAAAAAAATAACTTCAGTAAGTAATGTTCCGGGTTAGCAGAGATTATGTTAATCAAGCAGTGCATTTGGTTCTTTGGTTGCCTGACTTCAAGTGATTTCATCTTTTCTCGCGTGATCTCTAAAATAAAAAAAAAAACGTTCTTGGCATCCTGCAGTTACCTGAATTATTTGCTATTGGTTTTGCTGTTTACCGCGATAATTGGATTTGCTATAGTTTTCTTGGTACAAATTGTTTATGTTGATAATGGAGCAGCTGTTCCTAACCCCCCACTTGGTGGTTTTGCTTTTAATTAAATTGTGATATTTATTGCTTGATGAGTTTGGAGGATACGATACAGCGTTGCTGGATATATTTTTGCAAAATCCAAATCTGCGATTGCTTAAGTGCAGGCGGCTTAGCCGGATTTAAAAAAGGTCACGCGACGTGGTTTCGCCATTTTGGTCATTGGAACGGCTTGTTAGATGGTACTCAAGACCGACGGTAAATTAAGGCCCTTAACATCTGGGTAAGTCTTGGAATTCCTACGTTCTTCAGGTGTGTAATTGGGTTTTTTTTTCGTACCAATTTTAGGCATTTTTGATGGGATTGTTTTACGAGTTTCGACGTAATTCCCGGATTTTTCTCGTTGGAAAAGGATACTTTTGGCTTTGGTTATTGGTAGCTGGATAAAATTCAGTTCCTGGTTGTTGAGTTTTGGCGGAGCAGTGTTCTTGGTAGTTGGTGACTGGATCAAAATCAGTTCCTGTTTGTTGAGTTTTGGAGGAGCACAGTTGGAGTGGTCCCTGAAGTTAATTGGAAATTCGTCCCTCGCGGGATCAGATAAGGTCAGGTGTTACGTTATCATTTTTGCGTCTTCAGTGATCTTTCGACAATTTGTCGTAGTGTCAACTTAAGTCAAATTAATAGTTTTTTTGTTTTCAAAATTAATAGTTTTTTTGTGTTTAAAAAAAAATATTGAAGTCAAAGTTGTCAATTTAATCTGACTTAAATTGTTGGTTGGCCAAGTCATTATATGGCTAGTTTAGTTTAAATACAAATAATAAATTCAGATAACGTCATTTCCGTGTTTTAACGGAGAATTCTTTAAACTTATAATTGATAAACGTAGCCAGATTATCATCTGGGAACTTTTATAATTTTGTTCAAGATAAATCCTTTAGTTAAGTATAAAAAAAAGGAACATATAATTTTATAATTGCGGTTGCATTGATCAAGCTTGTTATTTTCGAGTGCGTAAGGTTAAAAATTATTTATATTTCACCCTGTAAAGGAGCGGATAAGCTTATGCCCCCTATAACCTATCAAGGTAAACTGTATCATTCTATTGCATTAGTGTTTCACTGTTGTCATTATGTACAACGTATATTAGCACCTAGTTTGAGCAGATGTTTTGGTGTAAGCGCAATTATTTTTCGTGTAAATTAACCTTTCTTTTTATTTTTGATGAATGATTTCCTACGCTATTAGTAGGAACCAATAAGTTTTGATTTGCTGTAAATATATTACTTACTATCAGCGTCAAACAACAATTTATTTTTATATTTATGTACTTTTTCTGCACAGCATTACTTGTGCTAACTTGTTTACTTTTTTTAAATATATCATTATATCGAATTGTTTGGTTTAACTGAGGCTGCCTTGACATTCTCAACGATCCTAGGATTGAATATCGCAAATTGGAGGTTACTTTTGTTTTTTTAATTGAGTGGCTTGTAGGGTGGACAGATTTCGTGCTCGGTCTGTTGCCTGAATTTGTAGTAAGAAATTGTAGGTTAGTCATACCATTACCAGGCACGTGGCGTCCAAATAGGATAACTTATTTTTTTTGTACCCCACCCTCTTCACTGAACTGGTCGTACGGGGTTGGTAGACTAACTGATAGTGCCTGAACATCGGGAGTGTTACAGGTTTTTAAAGTATTTGCACCAGTACATAGAAGTAAAACAATTTTTTGTAACTCTTTACGGTAAACGACATTTTTATTTTATGTGCAGGATTATTATCTGTGCAGGATTAATCTTAGTTTACGAATTATACGTTATGTTGAAGTTTTTATACATTAACTTAGCTTAAAGTATTTGGTTGAAAACATTAACTATTCTTTATTTTTAATATATACTTAAATTTGCTTGTTTAATTGCTGGCTTATTTGCCTTTTTACGTATCCTCCGAGTAATTTCTTGGAACGTTCGTACTATCAGTTGCTTCGTAGTACCATTTTTGTCACCAGTCTTTGTAGTTTGGAATCAACTTTTGTGTGCTTTTATTTTTTTTGTTCCAACATATTTAGGACACGCCCTACTTCACTGAACTGGCAGGCCATCCTTTAACCACCAATAGGGGTGTAGACTACTAGACATAGTAGCGAGACGAGAAGTCTTTTTCGTCGCAAAAACTAGTCTTACATCTTACATCAACAACACTTCTATTATTAAATAATTAGTATGAATTAGTATGTAATATTCCTTGTTTTATCGTACTTAAAAATGCACTTTTCTTCACTTTATGTTTTTACCTTCTGCGGTTTACTTTATTTATTTCGTATTTGATCATAATTTTTTTCCAGTGGAGCTTTCTATTAAAATCTCTTTTTTTGGTACACAGAAGACCAGTTTCTTTCTTTTTTGTCTTTGTAAGTCAAACCGAACACCCGTAGTGCAGTAGTAAAACAGACTCTTTACAAACAACGTTCGCTTAACGGCGTTTTAAAAGACAAAAAACCCTTATTACTGCCGTAAGAGTGTTTGGTTTGACTTACAAAATCAAGTTAAAAGAATATATTGGTAGACACAAGACTCTTCTGTGTACAAAAAAAAAGAAATTTTATAAAAGCTTCACTGGAAAAATGACCAAAACTACAAATATCAAGCAAATTTGAAATCAAGCGCTTAAATTTGCCAACTATCGCCTAAATGAATTGACTAATCGTATTGAAAATTCGCATGTCTTTAGAAAACCATATCTTCATATTTAAGGGGGTATTCTAGTCTATAGGAATGAGTTTTAGGTGCAATAAAAAAACAATATAAAATAATTTTAATTTTTTGGAAAATTAAGAAATAATGTTTTTCTCTTCATCCGGAGTTGATAAAAAATATAAACTAATAATAATAATAAATTTATTTCTATGTACTTACATTTTTTCAATAATTTTAAACAAATATTTTAACTAAACTACCAAAACTTATGCTAAATAATACAAATATAAATAAATAAAATTATTCGAGCAGTGTTTGAGATATTATTTTTAACTTTTTTGAGAAGCATTATTGCAAATATTTTTTTTAATAAATTCAGATTTTGGGTTCTTTCAACCATCGGCCCGACGAGCCTCTAGTCCACGGGCCCACCCGGAAATACCTCATTTTCCCTTATGGTCCGTCCCTGACCGGTTCTTTTTGTTTTTCTCTGCCAATCGTTTATATTCAAAACCGGACCTAAAATCGAGATTTCGAACTAAATCGTAACTCGCCCCAAAGTTTTCAAACAGATGTAATTTCCAATAATAAAATGTTTTTGAATGAGAAATTACAAATTTTTCGCTAAGTTCGTTTGTTTTTATCTTAGAATTGGAAGAATTTTCTGGAATTTAAAGTGAGCATTGAACTATTCTTTATATTTTATGTTTATTTATTTTTGAAATATGCATTTTCTTAAACTTAAGTGAAACTCTTAAAAACTTGAAACAGTTCTACATTTTACTTATATAAGTAAATTTAAATCAAATTTTAAAGATTTTTAGTGTTATTTCTGCTTAAATTTCAAGAAAACTAATTAATTGTCCCATAAATGGCGAAAGAACTCTTCAGTACTCTATTGCGAACCCTGGGAAAAATAATAGACACTTTTCATAATTTTTGGAACATCCTGAATAAAATTCACTTCACTAAATGCAATAAGTTTGATGAAAATTTTAAATTGGAAAAAAAGTTTTTTTTTTTAATTTACAGATAGTGTAGCTTTTAAATAAGTGTTATAGTCAAAATAAACAAACTACATTTATTGCTGGCCGGGCCCTAGGCCATGGCACGTATATAAAGTTGGAAATACATTTATAGCAACCTGCAAAAAAAGGGTGGGAGATTTTGTTACTAATTTGTTGCTAATTTGTTACAATAAAAAAAAATTTGTACTTCGAACCGTTTTTGAAAAATCTCCAAACAGCCAACTTGAATCTGAAGTTAGCAGTCATCGCGATAACTTCGAGGGTATTCACCCAAGAATTGTCAATAGTGTACCTAAATTTGTTACTTAAAAACTTCCAGATGCACTTTTATAAAAATATATTTCGAATATACACATATGACATCATAAAATAAATTTAATTGCTATACTGCAACTCTTCAAAGCTTATAATAACTAAAAACCATTTGTTACGTTATCTCTAATGAGAAAAAATAAAAAGCCTTTAAAAAATCTGAAAAATTGTGAGCTTCTGACATAAGAATAAAAAAACGAACAAACTATTTATCGCAGTTTCTTGAGAACGTGACTTGTTTTGATGTTTGAATGAATAAATTTAAAAATAGTTTTGTAACAAATTGAATATCACTTCAGATATGTCCAGAAAAGCAGTGAAAAGTACAATTTGTCCAAAAAAGTGCTGGCAGATAAAGTAACAAAATAAAAACAAATTATACAGGGTGTCCCGTAAGTGGACGATAAAACGAAAGGAGCTGACACAGAAGGCAATTTCCAATTTAAATAACCATATTTTTTGTTATAAAATTGTTGATGGTTCAAGAGTTATTTCGGTTTTTGTATTTTTTCAGTAAGCGCGTAATGTGTTCATTAAATAATTGATTAAGAAAATACTATGAGTTGTTTGATTTTTTTAAATTAACATTATGAACCTCAAAGGGTCCACCTTTTCAATAATAGCATTTTTATAAACTCATTTATCTTTTATCAAACAAAAAAAAATATTTTGCGAAAACTTTTTGTTCGTATAAAATTTTAGTTGATTTTAAAGTCACCCTGACAAAAAATAATGTACTAAAATAAAGTTGAACAACAATTAGAAAAAGTTGTTCATTTCACGTAGAATCAGAAATTGTATAACGCATAAAGGCAAATCCAACCGTTTTTTTAAATTAATGTTTATGAGAAGTAATTCGTATTTTTTGCTAAAAATTATTTTACTACAAGTTTTGAATTATGATCAGAAATCAAACAAAATTATGCCGCAGAGGTGAAATCCCTGGATTGGAAGAGGAGGAACTATTCATTGGCCAGCGCGATCACCTGACCTAAATCCTTTTGGATTTTTTAGGGCTATTGTAAAGAATTGGTTTACGCAACGCGAGCAATCGTAATAATTAAAAATAATGAACGAGCATTTCGGCTAATAAAACCCAATTTTGTCCTTCGATGGCGATTATGTGTAAGGGAACATGGAGCTCATTTTGAGCACCTTTTGTAAATGTTTGGTAATAAAAATCATTATTTGACTCGTTTTGTTTAATTTTTGACCATAACTCAAAACTGTAGTACAATTATTTTTTAGCAAAAATACGAATTAGTTCTCATAAAAAATGATAAAAAAAACGGTGGGATTTGCCTTTATGCGTTATACCATTTCTGATTCTACGTAAAATAGACAACTTTTTCTAATAGTTGTTCAACTTTATGTTAGTACATTATTTTCTGTCAGGGTGACTTTAAATCAACTAAAATTTTATACGAACAAAAAGTTTTGGCAAAATAGTTTTGTTGTTTGATAAAAGATAAATGAGTTTATAAAAGTGCTATTATTGAAAAGGTGGACCCTTTGAGGTTCATAATGATAATTAATAAAAATCAAACAACTCATACTATATTCCTAAAAAATTATTTAATGAACACAGTACGCGCTTACTGAAAAAATAGAAAAACTGAAATAACTCTTGAACCATCAACAATTTTATAACAAAAAATATGGTTATTTAAATTGGAAATTACCTTCTCTGTCAGCTCATTTCGTTTTATCGTCCACTTACGGGACACCCTGTATTCACATGAATTTTTATAAAATTTTAAGTGCGCGTGACTTGTTTTGATGTTTGGATGAATAAATTCTAAAAATAATTTTGTAGCAAATTGTATATCATTTCAGAAATGTCCAGAAAAGTATTAGAAAGTACAATTTGTCCAAAAAAGTGCTGGCAGCTAAAGTAACAAAATAAAAACGAAACATATCATTTAAATTTTTATAAAATTTTAAGAGCGTGCTACTTGTTTTGATGTTTGATTAAATAAATTTAAAAATAATTTCGTAACAAATTGTACATCACTTCAGGAATCTCCAGAAAAGCATTAGAAAGTACAATTTGTCCAAAAAAACTGCTGACAGCTAAAGTAACAAAATAAAAACAAAGTAAGTCAACGTTATTTTCTGTTATTTTATAATATCTTTTGATGTTTAGGGGATACATATACCGAAAAAAAAAACAGCAACAAATAACGAATTGAATAGAGTATGATCACCAATGCCAAATCAAGTTAAAAAAAAATAAAAAAATGTAACTGGCAGTTAAAGTTACAAAATAAAAACAAAGTAAGTCAACGTCATTTTCTGATATTTTTATAATATTGTCGTATGTTTTGCTAATTATGGGATACATAAACTGAAAAAAAATAGTAACAAATTACGAGCTGACTTGAGAATGATCAGCAATGGCAAATCAGGTTAAAAAATAGAAATGTTGCTGGCAGATAAAGTTACAAATTAAAATAAAAAGAGTAATTGCTTATTTTTTATATTTGGGAAAACAAGAATTTGAACTTCTATTTTCTGATAATTTTTAACCAGTTTCGGTTTTTTAAGAAGGTCATCAAATTGACACCAAGTCCCATTGCCTCTTCGGTAACAATATGCAATATTGTGACCTATCAAATCCATCATCTCCTAAACTTGTTCGGGATCGGTTGATCTGAGATACTTTATTTTAAATTGTAACTTTAGCTGCCAGCAACATTTTTTATTTTTTAACCTGATTTGACATTACTGATCATTCTCAAGTCAGCTCGTAATTTGTTACTATTTTTTTCAGTTTATGTATCCCATAATTTAACTCAATTTGGAAAAATCAAATTTTTTCATCTCATTAATGATTGCGATTTTTTAATATTTAATATTTTAATAAACTTATTGCAAGTAAATATTACTTAGCGTTTCCGCAAAAAATAATTAGAAATAAAAATCATCAACCAAATTGGTTTTCGCATGATCTTAGGCAAATGAGATCAACTTTACAGCTAATGAACTCAGAATTGCAACGTCACCCTAATAATATCGAGCTAAGCCTTTGGAGAAATGATTATCGCAAATTATATCGATGTGCCCTACGTGAGTTACAAATTAAAGCTAATGATTCATTTATTGAAAAAAGCAGTACTGCAACAAAGCTACATGGGACATCATAAACTCATATAGGCCTGAAAAAGTCAAAAATAAAACAAAATGTACTATTAAAGGAAATGTTCTCAACCATTTCTTTGCTAATGTCACTTCGGAAATAGTTTCCACACTAAATGCCACCGATAAAGATCCTATAAACTTGTTAGTTAGTAATAGTTCTTTCGGAAATAACATGTACTTTGAATTTAAAGAAATAACGCAATCGGCTGTCCAAGAAGCCTTACTGCTTTTAAAACCAAGCAACCCCAGAGATGTATATGAAATTTCATTAGAAATTATAAAAATATCACAAGCTTGTTTAATACCTCAGTTAACATATTTATTTAATCTTTGTATCAAAACAAACTATTTTCCCAAGGTACTTAAAGTTGCAAAAATTATACCTTTGCACAAAAAAGGTGATCAAGCAAGTCCGAACAACTACCGCCCTATATCACTACTTCCTATAATAGGAAAAATCTTTGAGAAAATATTGTCTTTGCAATTAACTATCTATTTTGAAACTAATAATCTTTTTAATCAAAACCAACACGGTTTTAGAGAGAACAAATCCACCATAACCACAATTTTGAGTTTTATTGAAGTGTGCAACCAAACCTATGAAAGTGGTGATTACCTAGAAGGTACTTTCATCCATCTTTCAAAGGCATTTAATTTCGTGTCGCATTCAATACTTCTTAGAAAGCTTTATTCTTATAATATTTTACCTAGTTCATGTAGGCTAATTACGTCCTACCAATGTGTTTGCGTCAACGGACAAGAATCTGATTTGTTCACAACTAATATAGATGTCCCAGAAGGATCAATCCTGGGACCTCTAATTTTCTTAATATTTTTCAATGACTTTCCATTAGTTTTTAACAAAAATGAATCTATCCTCTTCGCAGACGATACGACAGAAATTTTGTCTAGCGCAAACACTTGGTTTGATTGTAATCAACTAAAGCTAAATGATGAGAAAACGGTTAAGGTGATGTTCTCTCTACTACCAACACCAGCACATTTAGAACACAGCTCCTGCGTTAAATTTTTAGGCGTCTTTTTGGATAGAAAATTAAACTGGAGTAGTCATTATGAACAATTGTCTCTAAAATTAAATCGTTCTACTTTCATTTTAGGTACTTTGTATTCTTGTGTATCGTCTAATATTTTAAAAATCACGTACCATGCAATATTTGAAAGCCGTCTACTATATGGTCTTTTGGCATGGGGTCATTCTGCAGTTAAAGTTAAAAGTTTTGCTCTGCAGAGGAGGGCTGTACGTGTTATGTGTGGCGCTGGGTATAGAGAGGATTGTCGGAACTATTTTGTAAAGCTTGGTGTGCTTACCTTTCCATGCTTATATATTTTGCAATGTTTGTTATTTATTAAGGAAAATTTAGATGATTATAAACAACATATTAACATTCATAGTTATAGTACGAGGAATAACGAAAATCTCTGTCCAATCCCTTTACGTCTATCTAAAAGCCAAAATGCCAGAAAGTACTATGCAATAAAAATTTTTAATGCTCTTCCACCTAACATAAGGCAAATAAATTTTGTTAATTTTAAGATCACGATTAAATCCATACTCATAAGGAAGGCATATTACTCAATAGACGACTTTTTAAATCATTTTGAAATGGATGTTGAACATCTACAATAATTTTCATTTGCTATCTATGTTCCATGTTGTTATTATGTTTGTTGTTATTAATTATGTTTTGTACATTCAATTTTAATTTCACTGATGTAAAACATTGTATATTATTGTCATCAATTAATTATTATCTTATCTTATCTATTACTGATCATTCTTAAGTCAGTTCGTATTTTGTTACTATTTTTTTCAGTTTATGTATCCCATAAGTAGCAAAACATATGACAATATTATAAAAATATCAGAAAATGAAGTTGACCTAATTTGTTTTTATTTTGTTACTTTAGCTGCCAGCAACATTTTTTATTTTTTTAACTTGATTTGGGATTGCTGATCATTCTCAAGTTAGCTCGTAATTTGTTACTATTTTTTCAGTTTATCTATCCCATAATTAGCAAAAGATACAACAATATTAAAAAAGATATTAGGAAACGATGTTGACTTACTTTGGCTTTATTTTGTTACTTTAGCTGGCAGCAACATTTTTGATTTTTTTGACCTGATTTGGCATTGCTGTTTTTCGTTTAATTTGTTAATTATGAAAGATATTAAAAAAATATTTTAATAAAAGTTGTTTCTTTTTAAAAGACCTTTCAAAAGAAACCATACTCGACCTATGTTGCTGTTTAAAAATCGAAAGTTAATTCCGGTTCCGGGCACTTCCGGATTATTGCGGAAAGAAATAAGTGCACCAATACATTCTTCGGATTTGCTTTGGTAATAATTTTTTTTATTTCAGCCATGTACGACAAAGCGTTCTCAAAATAAAAGGGGTGGACGGGTGGTCTGAGACACCCTGTATATTTGAATTGATCACTGATGCTTTAAGTGATTTTCAATATTTTTTTAAATAACAATAGTATATATCTTATAAACTAAACTAAGATAAAGCAAAAAAAAAGAGGGACAAGTTTCATCTTGTGCACGAATAACAACAAATACAAGGGTATGTTGAAAACAATAAAATACTGGAAAAAATTGGAGAAATTAAAAAGAATTTATGCAGCTTTATTATTTACTAACTTATAAATTAATTCACCTTACTGTCAACTACATTGTAACTCATAAAATTAAGCCAAAGAAAAAATAGCAATTAGGTTATGAAAGTTCAATGATCCTCAACCAAAGCCAAATACATTATAAAAATTTGAGGTCACTCTTTTAGACAAATATAACATTTCAAAAATCGTATAACGAAAAGGAATATCCGCAAATACATAAAATCCTATAAATCTAACAACAAACCACATCAAACTATAATTTGGAAATGGCGTTTGTGCTTTGTTAATTGAAAAAGAAAAATACATTTCAATCAAGTTCAATATAAACACAAAAAACCGGCGAAACAACCATTATTTGTTCAAAAATTGTTTATAAACAGGATCACCTTTATGCAACCAACACCCTTTCACAAATCTTTAGAATCTACCAAAGAGTTGAAGAGATTAGATTGGGATTGGAGTTCCAAACTTTGATACGTCATGCGAAGATATTTTTTAATTATTTCAATAAATAATTAATTTGTTATTATAAATTATTACAAACTAAATATAATTATAGCAAAATACAAAACACATTTATTATAATTTTGTAATAATTTTTAGGTTGATAAATGTTCTATCTAAAATAATATTTTTTTAAATTTATATTAAGTTACCAAATGCAAGCTAAGCAACACGGATTTATTTATAATTTATAAATCTTTAATTATGAAATTCCTTTATATCATTAATATATAAAGAGAAAGTTAAAGTAGTATGCTGAAAACATTTTGTTTTTAGAAATTATGTGTGATTTAATTAGAAATAAAGTTATAAGTAGTTATTCTTGAATTTAGAAAAAAAATCATTATGGTTGTTAATTATATTTGAAAAAAGCAAATTTGGTGAGAACCAAAGTAGCAATCAACAATTCGTTCACGTGAATTCATGTTCATAAGTAATAATTAGATGAAGGTAAGCTAGAATTATCAGTACAAACAATTGCAAAAGTTTAAATAAATAATAATAATAATTTAAACGGAGTTAAGGTATGAATCACTCAGTATATTTTTTAGTTTGTCGAAAAAGGAAAATGAATTTCTTTTAGTTGCCATTCTGTGGTCATTAAACTTCTTCGACATATGACATAAGACAAAAGTGACAGGTGACAGAAGGCAGATTGAAACTTGAAGGAAATAGCTTGCTTGACAAAAGCAGTCGATTGTTACGATATTTAAATTTTAACGATATTTTTATTTATTAATTTGATTCACAAATGTTAACATGTTTCAACATTCGATATCATGGATTACTGTTCTATTTATTTTATTTGAAGTTGTCGTCAGAACACAACTAACAGCCTATGATAATAGCCACGGTATACAAATTTTATAAACAAATTTCTAAATTTACATATTATTTTATTGTATCTTCTCTTAGGCTTCCTTTCCAAAAATCATGACAGATATTTGGCCAAAGAAATATCATCATTTTCGGTCTCTTTCCCTTTTGCACTTACATGCCCTCAAAAATTTGTTAGACTATTCCTTTAACATAAGCACTGTACCAACTTTTCGTTTACTCTTTTTAGTATTTCATAACGTTAACACAAATTTATGATATTTTTTTTTCAGGAAATTGATTCTGACATCAGGTAAAACGAAAAGGATTCCAACTTTTATATTATATAATTCTTAACATTTTTAGAAGTGCTACAATTAGTAAATTAAAAATGCATCTCAAATTTGAACCAGAATTTTTGGATTTTAAACAGAAGTTAGTGTGCTATTTTACCTTGAATTTATTTATTACATAAATCTGGTTTAATTATCATTTTATAAGAAGCTAAAGTAGCTGACTAAAAAAGAGTGGGCTTATTACGAAATAACCGTGGGCACCAACTTTAAAGGCCCCCGCTTATTAAATAGGCTGTAAACTCGATTTTTGATATTGAATTACCTTGAATCCGTTTATGTTAGAGTGTCCTACATAACAGTAAACAGTATGTTTAAGAAAGTCATAAACAATTAAAAGAAAACACTTTTATTTTGTAAAACATTATATTACACGCCATTGTTTTATTATTTTTTTTAATAACTAAATATTTAATTTACATAATTTAGAAAAAATATTTTTTATATACCATTAAAGTATAATTAGATAAATTTTTTTAATGCTATTTCGTATTTATTACTATATTATTTTATTGAAAATGGACTATAACTAATCTTTCTTTAAAATGATAATGTTGCAAAAGTTAATCGCGCAAATCTCACACTTATTTAACGAATGCGTTCGAAATAAAACATTTCCCGCATGTTTAAAAATTTCAAAAGTAATTCTATTCTACAAAAATAAAGGAGACAAATCCGATTTAAATAACTACCGTCCCATCTCCCTAATACCGACCTTAGCCAAAATTTTTGAGGACATTCTAAAAGTCCAACTATTGGAATATTTGGAAGGAAATTCACTTCAAATAACCAAGATGGGTTTAGATCGAGAAATAACACAGCATTAGCAATTGTAGATCTTGTAGATGAAGTAACAAAGTCGTACGAGAGTGGTGATATTGCATGCGCACAATTTTTCGACTTAGCAAAAGTATTTGACTGCGTGGACCGTGAGATTCTGCTAAATAAATGTGAACTACTCGGGATTGAGACCGGATTGCTGTCATCATATCTGCATGAGAGAAAGCAATTGGTTTCACTGAATGGCAAAAAATCGGGGTGTCCCACAGGGGTCAATCTTGGGGCCCATCCTCTTTCTTATATTTATTAACGACTTCCCCCTTTCAGTGCCTAATTCAAAAGAGGTGTTGTTTGCAGATGATACCAACCTAAGAAATACGCCTAAAAATCTAAATGATTTGGAAAGTCTCGTTACGGACGCGCAGTTAAATTCTAAAAAGTGGTTCAATGAGAATGGACTGGTGTTAAGGGAGTCGAAATCTGAATAAATATACTTTTCCTTAAAAAAAAACAAAAGAAAATACCGAAACACCAACATCGGTAAGATTCCTGGGTGTACAATTTCAACCAAATCTAAGCTACGAATTGCAAGTGACAGAATTTTGTAAAAAATTATTAAAAACAATTTACCAAATTAGAAGCCTGAAAAATAGATAGATACTAATGTATTATGGACAAGCTATCAATCATTATTTTGTTCTCATCTAAATTATGGCTTGTTGGTATGGGGGCATTCATCCCACTTAAACATAGCTATCGGTTTACAACGAAAAGTTGTAAGAATAATTTGTAATGTTGGTTATAGAGATGACGTAAGATTAAATTTATTTATGGTAAATTAAAAAACTAAAATAAGTCTTCTGATTTCAAAAATTATTAAAAAGAAGTTGTCAAAATTATTAAAATTGACTAATATAAATACGATACAATCACTATTGTTCATAAAATAATCGTTTTTGTGAAGCATATAGTGAAGCTAGAATAAGTTAGAACTTAGTGAAGCATTTTGTAGAAACATTACCATGACTTTTTTAAACAGTTATATCTTCTTATGCTTACTATTAGAGCTAATTTTCAGCGGTTTGCAGAATATTTTAATTTTTGAATAGGTAGTTTGGAAGTAACGAGGGTTTAAATTTTCAATTCAAAAAGTCCACTTACTTTTGAAATGAAGCATTTTCAAACAAAATTTTTAAATATAAGTTTTCATTCATTCATCATGTAATAACATTATCATGACCTTGAATGACAGGTTGAAGATCACGTGATAATCACTTTTTTAAATAGCAACCACTCATTTATTCAGTGTGTTCCACTTTTTTCCAGCTAAAGTTATTTTTAGATAGAAAATATCATTCGGAACAAAAAATTTCCTATGAACTAATATTTTTTTCGACTCATCCATAAGAAGTTACAGCTATTTTAAATTTGGTAAATTTCCATGATTGTTTTTTTATAATTGTAACGTATCCGTTTCGTCAATTGTGCAGCCGCCTTTAAGGCCGATGCACAATAGAACGCGAACCAGTACGAGAACATGAACGAGAACGTGTAGGAAGTTGAAACATGGGAGTTGAGTATGTGCATACACAACAGGGATAGGTTCCCCGTGAACGTGAAGTCGATTCCCGGCCATAACGGGAAAGTTGGTGAAGTTTTATTTTTCGCGTTCACGACGGTGACATGCACATGCGCATTTCAAACGGCATCGCCGATGGTAGTTAAATCACAATTTTTTTTAACTTGTCTTTTCCTAACAGGGTTTGTCATAGATAAAAGTATTTTTTGACCATTCTTGGTAATTTATCAAAGAATTTCCGGACATTCCGGAGTCTTTCTTGTATATTTAAAAAAAAAATCGTGCTCTGATGTGTACATGCGTGTAGGAAAATATTCACAAATGCCCCTTTCAGATTACATTTGGCATAATGTTTGCAATTCTTATAATTATATCTTAATGTCCCAACCACATAAATATATTTCAGTCAAAAAAAGGCACTAAACTTATCTTTTGCTTGCTGGTTCAGTTCATTAGAGGTGTGCTTGTGCTGATATCAGGAATCCCATTGCAGCATATAAAAGTAAAAGTTGTGCATCTGAAACCTAAACGTCTCCCGTCTGTACTGTCTTCAATGTTCTCGTTGATGTTCTCGTTCACGTGCACGGGCTATTGTGCATCGGCCTTTAGTCAAGTTGCGGCAACGGCGCCGGCGGTCGTTGTATTTCTTGCGCATGCTCATATTTGATAATTTTGCCGGCGGATCTATCGGTCAGATCCAATTTTCTATCTTAAACCATATTATATTTTTTGGTTTATTATTGATGATTATTTGAAAATTTACATTGATATACCCGACAAACCTTCGACTTAAAAAAAATGAATTTAAGATTCAAAATAATTTTTCCCGCCAAATATGAAGTAGGTCAATGCAAAGCGGTGTAACCTCGGTGACAACTGAAAGTTATGTAACTACCTAATTTTGACGTCGTCATGTTAGTTCCACATTCGACGACAAGAGGAAGATCCCTTACCTTAAAAGGCCAATTGATCAAAATTCATTACACTTTATTTCAACTTAAATTTCTATCTAATATCAGACTATATTTTTTGATTTTTTATGATAATTCAAAAATGATATTGGAATTACCCAGAAACATTTGTTCTAGTTTTAAATTTCTAACCAGTTTTTTGGTTTTTTAAGTTTAAAACAAATTTTAAAATAACTTTTTTACCTTCTTTTGGCCAAAATAAAAACCTGTTCATTTACTGGATCCTAAATATAAATCCTACGTACATAAGTAACAGCCTGTAAATTAAAAAGGGAGCGTCCTTGAAGAAATTGTTATTCCTTACTATTATCTTACAAGGACAAGGAATCGCTTGGATTTTTTCTTTCGCCCGGCGCATTCACCATAATATACTGGAATAGCTTTTGATATGTAGATGCGTGAAGGTGTCGGGACTAACTTATACATTATTAATTAAATTTTTGTATACAGGATGACTTTTTACCTAGAATAACATACAAAAAGAAAAAGTTAAATCGATCGATTGGTTTTAAAGATATTCAAAATTTAACATTTGAAGTTATTACATGTAATATTTTAAATATCTTTAAAATAAATCGATTGATTTAACTTTTAGTTTTTGTATGTTTCTCGAGGTAAAGTGATGTTTCCAACGAGGCATTACTTACCCTATCATGTCTTTTAAAATTGTGCAATGAGCACTACACCTTCAATTTTAAGTGTCTAGCGTTTTTAAATATTTTTATTAACTATTTTAAAACTCAATTGTTACCTTTTCGTTGGGCCACCCTGTATAATAAAATATAATATCATTTGTGTCAATTTCTGTTACAAACAATAAATTTGTGCCAAACTTTTTTGGAGAAAATTAGAATTTTGGGCCCCGGAAACTTCACAATAGCAGTACCAACTTTTTACTTGCTAATTTTATTATTGTCATTAATTACTGCCTAATTTATGCTAATTTATGTTGTGGAGATTAAAATCTGTGCACAAAGCGTTTTCAGCAAAATATAAAAAAGAATTAGCCCCGCGAACCTCACGCTTGCGGAACCTCGTTTTACATTTTGTTTTAAATTATGTAGATTAATTTAATATTAAATTAAAAAATTAAGGTAAAAACGGGTAATATTGATACAACTTCAGAAAATATTTTTTATCCCAGACATGATCATCACTATAAATTTGAAAACCTGGTTTTAGTTAAAGGAGTATATTGAGCTTTTGTATTAGATAGCAGTTTCAATTTTAAATTTCTGTTTTCGTTATTGTACAGGGTCCGGCAAAAAAATGGAAACACCTAAATATTTTTTGAACCTTTTGAATTAAAAAAAAAAAGTTTATTCAATTTAAAGAAGCCCCCAATTAAACATGTCTTTAATATACCGGGTGTTACGGCACCTAACTTAAGTTTTTTAAATACAAGAGCCTGTATATTTTTAGACACTTCGTTTATTTTGAGTAAACTTTTGTAGAATATTTTTTTAAACTCTTTGTTGTCGAGTTACAAACAATGTTAAGTTCGGCCATAAAGATAAGGTATTATTAACTTTTTATAAATTTTTAAGAGTTCTACCAAAGCCAATCCATTTTTTAAGTTTAAGTAACATGTATTTAAAAATAAGGGAAGGAATGCTTAACTTAAAATCTTAAATAATCAACAAACAAATTTATATAGCTGTTGAATTATTCATAAATTTTATTTTATTTGAAATCCCTTTTGTCTACAAACCTTTACTGATTGCAGTAAAATCTAAATCTGCTTATATATTCTATCGGTATATATTAGGTAGCAATAGGAGAATTTTTAAGAAAATATATATCAATACTTGAATATAATAAATAATATATTTAAAACAAAACAATTATTACAGTCAGTCAATTATTACATGTAAATTTTACTCAACAAAATGCTGGTTATTATCAATATAATTACTTAGTAAAATAGTAAATCAAATGTACAAAAAAATAAGACAAGCATAAGAAATGAGATTACAATACAAGTAATATTTACTTGCAATAAGTTTATTAAAATAGTAAATTTGTCTTCTACTGATAGATCACTAGAATACACAAAAGTCCAATCGCAATCATTAATGAGATGAAAAAATTTGATTTTTCCAAATTGAGTTAAATTATGGGATACATAAACTGAAAAAAATAGTAACAAATTACGAACTGACTTGAGAATGATCAGCAATGCCAAATCAGGTTAAAAAAATAAAAAATGTTGCTGGCAGCTGTAGTAACAAAATAAAACCAAAGTAAGTCAACATCATTTCCTAATATTTTTTTAATATTGTTGTATCTCTTGCTAATTATGGGATACATAAACTGAAAAAAATAGTAACAAATTACGAGCTGACTTGAGAATGATCACCAATATGCCAAATCAAGTTAAAAAAATAAAAAATGTAACTGGCAGTTAAAGTTACAAAATAAAAACAAAGTAATTCAAGGTAATTTTCTGATATTTTTATAATATTGTCGTACGTTTTGCTAATTATGGGATACATAAACTGAAAAAAAAAGCAACAAATTACGAGCTGACTTGAGAATGATTAGCAATGCCAAATCAAGTTAAATAAATAAAAAATCTTTGAGAAACTATTGTCTTTGCAATTAACTAACTATTTTGAAACTAATAATCTTTTTCTTCTTTTTCAAAACCAACACGGTTTTAGAGAGAACAAATCCACCACAACTGCAACTTTGAGTTTTATTAAAGTGTGCAACCAAACCTATGAAAGTGGTGATTACCTAGACGGTACTTTAATCTATCTTTCAAAGGCATTTGATTGCGTTTCGCATTCAATACTTCTTAGAAAGCTTTATTCTTATAATATTTTACCTGGTTCATGTAGGCTAATTACGTCCTACCTTACAGCTAGATCCCAATGTGTTTCCGTCAACGGGCAAGAATCTGATTTTGTCACAACTAATATAGGTGTCCCAGAAGGATCAATCCTGGGACCTCTAATATTCTTAATATTTTTCAATGTCTTTTCATTAGTTTTTAACAAAAATGAATCTATCCTCTTCGCAGACGATACGACAAAAGTGTCGATAACTGACTGAGCAGGGGATCAGAAATTTTGTCTAGCGCAAACACTTGGTTTGATTGTAATCAACTAAAGCTAAATGATGAGAAAACGGTTAAGGTGATGTTCTCTCTACGACCAACACCAGCACATTTAGAGCACAGCTCCTGCGTTAAATTTTTAGGCGACTTTTTGGATAGAAAATTAAACTGGAGCAGTCATTGTGAACAATTGTCTCTAAAATGAAATCGTTCTACTTTCATTTTACGTACTTTGTATTCTTGTGTATCGTCTAATATTTTAAAAATCACGTACCATGCAATATTTGAAAGCCGTCTACTATATGGTCTTTTGGCATGGGGTCATTCTGCAGTTAAAGTTAAAAGTTTTGCTCTGCAGAGGAGGGCTGTTCGTGTTATGTGTGGCGCTGGGTATAGAGAGGATTGTCGGAACTATTTTGTAAAGCTTGGTGTGCTTACCTTTCCATGCTTATATATTTTGCAATGTCTGTTATTTATTAAGGAAAATTTAGATGATTATAAACAACATATTAACATACATAGTTATAGTACGAGGATTAACGAAAATCTCTGTCCAATCCCTTTACGTCTATCTAAAAGCCAAAATGCCAGAAAGTACTATGCAATAAAAAATTATAATGCTCTTCCACCTAACATAAGGCAAATAAATTTTGTTAATTTTAAGATCACGATCAAATCCATACTCATAAGGAAGGCATATTACTCAATAGACGAGTTTTTAAATCATTTTGAAATGGATGTTGAACATCTACAATAATTTTCATTTGCTATCTATGTTCCATGTTGTTATTATGTTTGTTATTATTAATTATGTTTTGTACATTCAATTTTATTTTCACTGATGTAAAACATTGTATATTATAGTCATCAAAAAATTATTATCTTATCTTATCTATTACTGATCATTCTTAAGTCAGTTCGTATTTTGTTACTATTTTTTTCAGTTTATGTATCCCATAATTAGCAAAACATATGACAATATTACAAAAATATCAGAAAATGACGTTGACTTAATTTGTTTTTATTTTGTTACTTTAGCTGCCAGCAACATTTTTTATTTTTTTAACTTGATTTGGGATTGCTGATCATTCTCAAGTTAGCTCGTAATTTGTTACTATTTTTTCAGTTTATCTATCCCATAATTAGCAAAAGATACAACAATATTAAAAAAGATATTAGGAAATGATGTTGACTTACTTTGGCTTTATTTTGTTACTTTAGCTGCCAGCAACATTTTTTATTTTTTTGACCTGATTTGGCATTGCTGATTATTCTCAAGTCAGCTCGTAATTTAATACTATTTTTTTCAGTGTATGTATCCCATAATTAGAAAAACATACGACAATATTATAAAAATATCAGAAAATGACGTTGACTTAGTTTGTTTTTATTTTGTTACTTTAGCTGCCAGCAACATTTTATATTTTTTTAACTTGCTTTGGCATTACTGATCATTTTTAAGTCAGTTCGTATTTTGTTACTAATTTTCTTTGTATATCTGTTTCCCTAAACATTGAACATCAAAATTTGCGTTAGATAAAGACAGTCGTAAATCGCGTTCTAGGAAATATGACCCCATACTATCATTTTCCGTTAAAAATGATTTTTATGAACGTAACAAATTAAATTTAGTGGGATATACTCAGTACAAGTTTAATTTAGCGATAAAATTGCTTTTTTATTTATGAACCTATTACATTTTACTTTTTTTTTGACGAAAATTTTTTTTTAAAACCAGTGTATCTTGAAGTATTTTAAAAGTAACAAATTTTGATGCCCTAATGATTGTCCTCATGTGAATAGCCACCAAGTTATCGCGATGACTACTAACTTTGAATTTAAGTCAGCTGTTTGGAGATAACTCAAGAAAATTTTGAGGTACAATTTTTTTTTATTGTAACAAAATAGCAACAAATAAGTAACAAATTCCCCCACCATTTTTTTGCAGGTTGCTATAAATGCATTTCCAACTTAATATACGTGGCCATGGCCTTTTTGTCCTTATGGGTCAAAAGGCCCTGCCCTTCTCGAGTTTTCATAATTTTTGCCTTCATAGCAGTCACCATCTATGATAAAATTCGAAAAAAATCTACTGAAAATACCTCAAAACCAGTATTACAAAATGGCATATAAATTGACTTGTCTGAAACTAGCAATAGATTCCAACAATTTTTTCCGTAAATACAGGATGTGTTTTTAAAATGGTAGTCACGGTTTCGATTTTAGGGTGAGTGCTTCCTTTGGGTAGCCACCTTTGCCTAATATTGTTGTCTTAATTTAACAATCCAGTGGCGTAGAAACGGGTCAAAGAACCCCCTTTTTTGAATTTATTTGATACGCGACTGCAAAACTTTACAATTTTGTTTGAATTTTTAAAATTTTCATTCAATTTATTACATAAAAACACACCTTTTCTATATTCGAGTTACACCCTATGAAAGTTACACATATCATTAATATGCCGCACGGGCGCTAACTAAAATCTCCTCGCGGCATTGGCATCACCTTTAATTTTAATTTATTTTTCTTTAGATCATAGATTATAGAAATACAAACATTGCGTAAAAAAATTGAGTGGCTGTGTTTTTCTATTTTCGAGTTAAACTCTTTGAAAGTTCCAAATACGATAAATATACGCGCGGGCGCACGTACTAAAATCCTCATACAACTTCGACAACGCCTTTAATTTAGATTTTTTTTCTTTATATCATAGTTTATTGAAATAGAAACAATGTGTTAGAAAATTGAGTGGCTTTATTTTTCTGTTTTCGAGTTACACCCTTTTAAATTTTCACATATCATTAAGAAAAAATAAGAGACTTGCACGAGATGTGTATTGAATTCGATATCCAAATCGTATAACTCCAAATGAAAATACTTTTGCCCACATCGAAAATAAATTACGAAGTATCATCCCTACAAAATACATTTAGTGCAAGGTTTAATACCGGGTGATTTCGAACGAAGATTAAATTTTATTGCTGAAATTTTTCCTTAAAAATATTTTATGGACTGATGAATCCAAATATCATAACAATGGTACTGTTATCCGCCACAACAGTCACTATTGGTCACCCGAAAATCCGCACTGGGTCAATGAAACAAATTTCCAGCAAGTTTGGAGTATAAATGTATGGTGTGGTTTATTCAATGACCGAGTTATTGGCCCCTACTTTTACCAGGGTACATTGACTGGTACCAGATATTTAAATTTCCTCCAAGAAGTACTTCCAGAATTGCTAAAAGATATTCCACTAAATGAAAGGGCTGAAATGTGGTGGCAACAAGATGGTGCTCCCCCACATTTTTGTCGTCAAGTTCCGGAATACCTTAATGTTACCTTCCCAGAACGCTGGATTCGCGGTAATGATCCTATAAATTGGCCTGCGAGACCACCAGATCTTACACCCCTAGATTTTTTTCTGTGGGGATACTTAAAGAAAATTGTGTATACCACACAACCTCTTGACATACAAGACTTACAGAACAGGATCATGGAAGCATGTCAAAGAATTACACCAAATATGATTAGAGCGTCTTGCACCAGGCACCTACGGTCAAGATTCGAATATTGCATACAAGAAGGGGGAAGTCAATTTTAACATCTCTTCTAGTACGTACTGTTGGTAACATTTCGTTCATAATTATTAGTTAGAATATTTTTTTTTTGTATTTTGAATAATTTTTATTTAACAATAAAGTAATTTTTTATTTTTCTTTAAACTGAGAATATTCCCATTACCTTAAAATAAAACATAGAGTGTATGGTATCGTTGAATTTGTATTGAAATAATTTTCTCAAAAATGCATTAATATACAGGATGTTCCTCTAAATATTTTAAAGTTGATTTCACGTAACCGGAAACACTAAACCGGAAGTAAATTATTATACTAAAATGGACCCTGTCTGAAACTGTAGTAAAGTACCAAATTTCATTTAGATCGTACTAATCGTTTTCGAGATATGCCCTGGCTAGCTCGCCATGGGCCACCCTGTGTATTGTATACAGGGTGTCCCGAAATTAAGGGGCCAAACTTTGGGAGGCGATTCTACAACTAATTTTAAGAAAAAACTTCCTATAAACATGTGTCCGATTTCGCTTCCCAAGGGAGCTACAGACCTTTAACTATTGTGACTAAAACTAGGTTTTTTGTAATTTTTTTGAAAACGGTTGGTAATAAAGATTTGAAATTTGGTGTGAAGACTAATACGTTTAAGATATAATTTCTCAATTTTTTTCAGATTTTTTGAAAGCTCTGAAATTTTTTGAAAACTTTCAAAAAATCTGAAAAAAATTAAGAAATTATATCTTAAACGTATTAGTCTTCACACCAAATTTCAAATCTTTATTACAAACCGTTTTCAAATAAATGACAAAAAACCTAGTTTTAGTCACAATATTTAAAGAGCTGTAGATCTCTTAGGAAGCGAAATCAGACATGTTTATAGGAAGTTTTTTTCTTAAAATTAGTTGTAAAATCGCCTCCTAAAGTTTGGCCGCTTAATTTCATACAGGGTGTCCCATTTGACGTTGGACTGTATGGGTATCTTTGTTATTATTGGAGATAGAAAGTCGGTTAAATGGACAAAGTAGTAGAGATTTTTTCGAATATTAATAATTCATTTACAAAAAATTTGAATATCGCATCGTACCAACGCTATCTTGAAAAAAGAAGAAAATGCGATTTTTCAAATATGGCTATAACTTCGTTATTTTCGGTGGTACCAAAAAAAATTTTTGACTTAAGAGCAATCATCTTGGTGCATTTTTAGACGTTTGCTTGGGGACCCCTAGACACGTTATTTTTTAATATTTTTTCATTTTCTTTTTTTTTATAATAAAATACATTCATCAACATTTCGAACAAACAGACTCGATTTTTAAAGAAAGTTAAAATTATGTTAGATATGTTCCATTAAAAGTGTCAATTTTACACATAATTAAAGAGTGAATTAAGAGAGTATAAACGAAAATATCAAAAAAGGAGTCTGTCCGTTCGAAGGAAAATATATTCAACTTTGTATGTGCAAAATTTCAATTTTTTTTGATTATTATTAACAAAGATACATGGGATTTTGTGAAGGCAATTTTTGCGTAAAAAGTCTTGGATTTTATTTTCGGCTGTGAGCTTCGAACGCTCCTGCATAGAGAGTCGGGGCGTGTCTTAGCATCGTACTCGAATGAATGATTTTTACTATCAACAACTGCAATTTAGAAGCAAATAATCAGTTACTGCTGTTTTGCTTTCGAGTAACGTGTAACTTGTGTATCTTGCGATTTTTTATCTTTACTTACATATTGACGACCGCAACCTTTGGCTTTTACTTTTTGGACTTTTCTTTGATTTTTGGAACATTCTTCGATACTTGGACATGTTGCGTTCCTTTAAATTAAGGAAAGGTCCAAAATAAAAAGTTATTTTAGGGTTCTTGCGTTTATTCCGATAAAAGAGTTTAACATAAACAATTTTTAGCTGGATACGGATTAACTGTGCAGATGTGTTTCCAAAGTGGAAAACTCACGTAGAACTAACTTAACTTAGCTATGGCTACCAGGAGCCGCGACAAGGAAAGAAGTTTAGCTTTTTAAAATGATTACAAAACTAGAAATTAACAAAGACATAAAGCTAAACTTATTTCCTTTCCAAACAACAAAATCAGCAAAAAATTATTAAATTCACAATTCGCAGTTTCAAGAACAATCTTAAAATATATAATTTCTAAGCACGTTTCATTTAAAATATAAGCTTTCAAAAGTAAAAAATATTTTGTTACAATGATAACTGAAAATATGATAATATACAATAAAATACAATAATATACCCGAAATCAGGGTGGGCACACAACACCCCCTCCCTTAAAAGAAAGATTCGTCTAACTCAGTTCGACGAATCTTTTCGAATAGGTCGTCTACCTACAATGGACGACAATGATTTAGATTGTTTTACAGCCTGATGTTGTCTGCTAGAACCACATTCTGACTCTCTCACAGATAGCACCCTCACAGGTAACTCTATCACTGAGTTTTCAGGACTATTATCCTTATAATATCTAACACATCTATTTGGAGATACTCTGTTAGAGTCAAAATGTTGTTCCATCGTTATACAAATTCCGGAGTTATCACAACATCTTTTTCCTAAACATTTTCTTAAACATTTTCTAAAACAAAAGTATATTAATACACAAGCAATTAAAATCAAAATACAATAAGTCAATACAGAGTACGTATGAAAAATTTCATCCTTTTTTATATTTTTCCTCAAATCTTCCGCAATATTATTAATTTCTTCAAGTTTATGACTTGCAAGATTTAAATCTTCTAAATGTTTCGTTATCGTTTTGAAATGATTACTCAGAGGTATATTTGTTAAGTTTATCGATTTTTCATTTTCACAACAATCAATTTCCAACTTTAAATCTGGTAAAAAATTAAATAACTGATTTACTGTACTAGAAAATTCTCTTTTTGGACTTAAAATTACACTACTCGAAAATGCTTTACATTGTTCGGAAATAAAAATTTTTCCAACTCCATTTATTTTTAGATTTCTAGGTAATTTATCATTACAATTTAAAGTTAAAATTTCTGAATTAGGTACAACAAAAATCCACGAATTAGATTTAGTTAACTGGGTCCAAATAGAGTTTTTCATCTCTACAATTCTTTTATCACAATTGCTAGGCATCATTGACGCAGCATGAAACATTTGAACTTCGCAAATTTCATCATTAAACGATAAATTAATAGGACTTTCTTGTTCACACAAAATTTTTGACATTTCCAATTTTTTACATTTATCTAATTGATTTTCGGAAAATATAACATATCTTTGTAAATTACTACTTATGGCAAGAAAATTCATTTTAGGTTGCACAAACAAATACTTATTATCTACTTCAGTTTTTACGGGTAGAGGTAACACATGGTACAAATTAAAAAGTTTATCGTCACTCACTGGAATATTTAACACATACACAATAAAATTGTCTTTAAAATAAGCATTTAAATCAATTATATTCATCAAAACCTGAGAACTTTCTTCACTTATTTTTACAGGAAATTCTAATCCACTTGGCACTAAATTATTTATCGAATTTAATTCCTTAAGAATTTTAGATGGTGTCAAAATGGTTGGGTGAATTTTACCTAGTTGAGCAAACAAAATCGCATCTATCAAACTTATAGTTTCTAACTGATACTGGGAAAATATTAATGTAAAAATACTAATATGTTCATCAAACAAAAATTCATTATTTAACAAATTCACAACTTCGGTTTCATTACTTAGCATTTTTTCCAACTTTCTGAAATTATCTATTAAAATATTTTCATTATAGTTTAAAGATCCTATAGTCTCATTAAAATTCGAAATAGTTGATTTTACAATTACCACTTGATCTTGAACCAACTTTAATACAGATTCTTCGTTTTCACTAAAACTTTTAATTTTAGAATTATAAATTTTTTCGTCTTCTTCGTCTAAAGTTCCAAAAAGATATTTAGCAATTGAACCAACTGCGTTAATTAATCCACGTTTAAAAATTTTCTGAAATCCTAACAACAGTTTTATAACATTTCGTTCATTTTCAATTTTTTCAATAACTTTTTCTGTCAATGCCAAAAACTTATCACATCCTCTTATTTTATTATCGAATTTTAAATTTACTTTCGCATTATTACAAAGAGCTATAGTTCTCAAATAATATTTTTCTAATTGTATAAATTTATTATCATAATCTGTTAAGCTAACATACGTTACCAACGACCAATGGTTATTATAAATGCTAATTTCTCCCAGATGTTCAAAAAATATCCCAGATGATTTTGTAAAATGTGCTATCTTATAATCAGCCAACCCTCCATTTTCACTTATTACTAAGTCCATCAAAAATAGGACAATTACAAATCTAAAAAGAAATAAAAGTTAATACTGAATCACCTTTTGACCGAGGTCAGGGACACTTATTAGGTGCCCCGGTGAATTATAGCATTCACCAGCTAAAACTGAAACCCAGTAATTCCCCTCCATCCTGGAATTCTGTTTTCAGAGATAATAACAAATGGCATGATCTAGTAAAAAAAAACAGGTAGAGTCTCATTTATCATTATCGGCGCTTCATATTCGACACTATTTATAAGTGTAAGAAAAAAAAATATTATTATATGTATACATCTTAGGTGTACATCCTTTAAATTCCCATTTCGAAATTAATCAAAATATCGCTTCAAACGGTTATTATGAACCACGATGGGTTTATTCCCTTTCAAAATGGTACTATTGACGTTTGAATTCCTATCAACAATCCTATAAGGACCTATCCACATTGAATCTAACTTTTTATTACGTCCACGTCTAGTAGACTCATCGTATAATAATACTAAATCTCCAATTTGAAAATCTACAGTGTTAATATTTTTATCATATTTAGCCTTAGACAAATCTTTTTAGTGTACTATATTTTCTCTAGCTATTTGCCTCGCTTCTTGAAGTGACTGCTTTAAATTTAGCACATAATCATCGAAAGTGTATAAATTTTCATTAGGTTTTCCTAAAATCGAACTTGGTAATCTAGCTTTATGACCATAAATTAATTCATATGGTGTAAATTTAGTAGCAGTATGCGGAGTAGTATTATAGCAAAAAGTTGCATATGGCATTAACTTATCCCAATTTGTTTGATCTTTATTTATATAATGTCTCAAATATTCTTTCAATGTTCTGTGGGATCTCTCTAATGTCCCATTAGTTTGAGGCCTAAATGCGCACGCCTGAATTTTCTGAATACCTAACAATTTACATGTGTTTTTGAAAACTTGACTTAAAAAATTTGTTCCTTGATCACTTAACACTGTTTCAGGAATACCGTACCGACAGATTATTTCATTTACAAAACTTTCAGCAATTGTTGTTGCTTCTTGATCGGGTATTGGAATGCACTCTATAAATTTAGTTAAATCATCCTCAATCGTTAACAAATATTTGTTTCCAGATTCAGTAAGTGTTAAGGGGCCAACGATATCTAAAAAACATTTTTCAAAAGACTTACTCGCGGTTGTTGTGATTTCAAGAGGCATTTTTGTTTTATTATTTGGATAAATTTTATTCTTTTGACATAATTCACAACGTTTAATATATTCTTTAATTTTTCCCTTCATATTATCCCATCAATAAAAATCTTTAATTCTGTTATAAGTACGATTTACTCCCTGATGTCCACCCAATAAATTATCGTGAAATTCCTTTAAAATATTGTTCTGTTCATCTTCCGAATTAAGTATTTTAAATTCACTTTTTATAACGTGAATTTTTGTACTAGTACCCTTAAATAAAAATCTCAAAATTAATCGCAATTTTTCCCACTTTAAATTATCAATGAATGAATTTCTGTTCAAAATTTTGATAAACCAATAATGGTGCCGAAGTAAGTTTTTCTTTAAGTATCTTAAACGAATTTTCACAATTTTCTTCCCAAATAAATTGTTCATCCTTTTTCAATAATTTCGTCAGAGGTAAGGATAATTTTGAAAAATCTTTAATAAATCTGCGATAATATCCGCATAAACCTAAGAATCCTTTTATATCTCTCACACAATTTGGTCGAGGATAATTTACAACACAGTCGATCTTCTTTGGGTCAGGTTGTATACCGTTCGAGGTTATCACGTTCAATTTTTTGTTATGTTCTGACAAATTATTCCCATAGACTACAACGTCATCTAGATATACAAAACACTTTACTCCTTGTAATCCCATTAACACCGAGTTCATTAACCTCTGGAAGGTCGCTGGACCACCCTTGACTCCAAATGGCATACGTTTATAATGAAAATGACCAAAATCTGTGGAAAATGCTGTTTTTTCACCATCCCTGTCGTCAATTTTTATCTGATGAAAACCATTAGCTAAATCCAAAGTACTAAAATATTTTGAGTTACCCAATTGATCTAAAATATCTACAATGTTCGGTAAGGGGTACGAATCACCGATCGTGCACTCGTTTAATTTTCTATAATCAACTACAATCCTAAATTTTTGTTTTCCACTTGCATCAACCTTTTTTGGTATGACTATCACAGGAGAACTCCACGGGCTCTGACTATTTACAATTATTCCTTCTTCTAGCATTTTCTGCGTTTGCGTTTTGACTTCCTCTTTATATTTAAACGGTAACCTATAAGGTTTCAAATGTATAGGTACCACATCTCCTTTCGTAGGAATTCGATGTGTTATGGTGTCAGTACAACTCAAAAAATCATTTTCCAGATAAAAAATTTCATTATATTCCAAACAAATATTTTGTATAGCTTTCCTTTCTTCATCATTTAAATGGTCTAATCTCAATGCTCGCAGTAAGGTATCTGTCCTTGACGTATTATATTCATTTTTACAAACTTTAGCATTTTTTTCTGGAATTCTCTGCCTGGAATTCCCTAAAACTTTTACGAGGGCGTCATTATCTTCACTTAAACACACGGGACTGGCCTTTATCTTAGGCATATTAACTTCCTTAGCTTCTTCATTTAAATTAATTACGGAAACTAAACAAGCGTTCCTTGATGCAATACTAACACAATTACTCAAAAATACGCCACTTTCTAATTCACTTTTTTCTATTATCACTTCAGTATTATCATTCACATTTTCTAATAACTTTGCACTAATAATCATTTCAATCCTTGGAGGTAATACAATTATTTTATCAACACAAAACATATTCAAAATCAAATCATTATTTACTTCTAGAACCATTTTCTTATAATCAATCTTGGAATCGTTCATTCGCAAAAAATCACTTCCAATTATTCCATCAAATTTTAAAGGAAACATATCATCAACAATATGATAGTTAACATTATAAACACTGTCTTTTACAATACCCAATGTACAAAATGATTCATCCGATAATCCTCGGATAGTTATTGTTTCATCAATTATTTTCATTTCAGATTTAATTTTACTACTTTTTATTAAACTGATATCCGATCCAGTATCTAACAATAATTTAACATAATTAGAATTACATACCGAAGTAGGAAAATTTACAAAAAGTTGATTTTTATAAACATTTTCATTTAAATTTAGAGTTCTAGTTACATTTAAACAAATTTGTACCCTTTCATTCTGTTCACTTACAGAATTTTCAATACTTTTCTTATTTTGATTTTCAAAACCTATTTTTTCATCATGATTATTCTCATTTTGTTTTACCCTTTTATTATCAAAATTTACCTTATCGCTATTATTTCTCTCAATTATCTGAATATTTACATTTTTATTATTGTGATCATTTAATTCCGTCCGTCTGACCGACCACTCGTCGATGGCCCTTGGGAGTTTAAAGAATTTTGCTGATTTGATACATTTTTATTATCGTTATTAAATAACCTCTTGCGACAATCTGCTAATTTATGACCTTGTTTTTTACAGTAAAAACATGTTATGGTCTTATTAGTATTAGAAACATCTACTGTATTTACTCGAGTATTCGAATTTGATGTATAATCCCGCTTATAATTACTATTATTAGGAGGAACATTTTTTTGATTAAAATTTTGGAAATTAGAATTACTATTAAACCTGAAACGACAATTATTAGCCAAATGTCCTTCCTTGTTACATACAAAACATTTCTTTATATTTTGTCTACCTTGATTCATATTATATCCGAAAAATTTCTGCGAATCTTTTGAACTTAATAATTCGCGCTCCTCTGACCTAGCTAATTCCATAGCATTTTCTAAACTATCAGGATTACGCGATTTAACATGCAATTTAATAGGTTCCTGTAACCCTTGAATAAATACATTCTTAGCTTGTGAGTTTAAAACATCTGAAATTACTGCAGCCTCTTCTAAAGTTTTATTTGCAGTAGACGCATCAATCAGATTAGATAAAAACTTTTCTATTTTACCGGAATATATTTCAATATTTTCATTTTTTATTTGTCGACAAGAATTAAGTTCTAGTTGCCAATGTGCAACAGAACGTTTTTCTGAAAATATTTCCTCAAGATAATCTCTAAGACTATGCCAATCATTAAAATCTCTATATTTTATAGAATTTTTCGCTTTACCCGTAATTTTAGTTTTAATAATTCTGAAAAGTAATAATCTATTATCTTCCTTAACTGATTCATACGCCATATCACACGAATCTAAAAATTCTGATATTAATTCCTTTTTAGTGCCATCAAATTCTTTAATTAATTTTACAGCAGTATCCAATGAAATATAAACAACTACATTTCCGTCAGCAGCATTTCCGTCTGCATTTCCTTGTACATTTGCCATTTTTGATAATTATTTTAGTTCTCAGATTTTAATAAAAATATCTAAATGCTTACTTACATGCGCATCGTTCGTCAGTTAACACAATATGTCCAAAAATCAGCAACTCCAAATTCGATTCCAACACAGCTCCCAAAATTCAGCTCCAACAGCTCCAAAGTTCAGCAACTCAGCAACAACAGCTCCAAAATCCAGCTCCAACGGCTCCAAAATCTGCTCCAAAATCAGCAACTCAGCTCCAAATTCAGCAACACCCAAAAACAAACAGCTTCAACAGCTTCAAAAATTCCAGCTTCAACAGCCCCAAAACAATCAGCTTCAACAGCTCCAAAAATTCCAGCTTCAACAGGCCCAAAAACAATCAGCTTCAACAGCTCCGAGCTTCAACAGCTCCAATCAAAAAAATAGCTTCAACAGCCCAAAAACACTAACCAGATTTTACGATAAGAAATCACTTTCACAATCACAAGCTGTGATTCCGTCGGGTTCCACGCACAGTAATCACGTAACACACGCAAAAATATCCCACCGCTGCCACCAAATTTTTTTGTTGCGTTCCTTTAAATTAAGGAAAGGTCCAAAATAAAAAGTTATTTTAGGGTTCTTGCGTTTATTCCGATAAAAGAGTTTAACATAAACAACTTTTAGCTGGATACGGATTAACTGTGCAGATGTGTTTCCAAAGTGGAAAACTCACGTAGAACTAACTTAACTTAGCTATGGCTACCAGGAGCCGCGACAAGGAAAGAAGTTTAGCTTTTTAAAATGATTACAAAACTAGAAATTAACAAAGACATAAAGCTAAACTTATTTCCTTACCAAACAACAAAATCAGCAAAAAATTATTAAATTCACAATTCGCAGTTTCAAGAACAATCTTAAAATATATAATTTCTAAGCACGTTTCATTTAAAATATAAGCTTTCAAAAGTAAAAAATATTTTGTTACAATGATAACTGAAAATATGATAATATACAATAAAATACAATAATATACCCGAAATCAGGGTGGGCACACAACAGACAATTGATATTTTTTTATAACGACTTTGGCAATTCTCTTTGATTATTCTCGCTGGTTTTTGGTTTACTGATTTATTTGACGACACTTTAATTTTTGATTTTTGCTAATTTAAAATGGGCAAAGACAAAAGAAATCGAGGAAATGCTTCTAGTTTGTCAGTTGCAAGGCAAACTAAATTAAAAGTATTTACCACTGAATAAATTAATGAATGCGTTACATCTGCTATGGTAATTATTAATAAAAAATTAAATTCTGAAAAAAATTTTTAATATTTTGTGCAAATTAGTATTATGACTTCTTCATATAAAATATTAGTTAATTATAAGCTACACTAATTATTTTGAAAATATCAACTAAAAGCATACGTAAAAAATGTATTAATTTATATGAAAGATATTGCAATTATTATTAGTCAATATCAACTATAAAATATTTTTACCCTACAAAATACAGAGGGGTGCACAAAAAACGGCCAACGATGTAGTTTCGTTATTTCTTATCAGATTTTAATAAGTAATATGTCAAATTAAATGGTTTGAAGAATAGTACTATCAGATAATAAAAGATTAATTTTGGTTTTGAAAACAACAGAGGACAGAGGAGGAGGGGGCAACTTTTCTTTTTCAAATGGCAACATATTTTTTTCGATTGAAAAAATAATCTAAACTAATTATACCAATAATTTTTTTTTAATATTAATTTTTTTTAATTTAATTCAATTGTTTATTTTGTTTTTGAGTTTTGAGTTTTTAATTTTTTTAATTTTTGTTTTTTAATTTATTCTTAATACTTTTTAATTTATAATTTTTTAATTTATTAATAATAAATTAAAAAACAAAACTTAAAAAAATAAAAAACTGAAAACTCATAAACAAAAAAAAAACAATTGAATTAAAGTAAAAAAAAATTAATATTAATTTAAAAAAAAATATTGGTACATACAGATGTATGTATGTATAATTAAAAAAACAAAAACTGAAAACTCAAAAACAAAAAAAAACAATTGAATTAAACTAATAAAAAAATTAAAAAAATAGGACAAAAAAATTTCAAAAAATTATTTTAAAAAAAAATATATTGGTTTAGATTATTTTTGTTTATAATTTTTTTTCAATCGAAAAAAATATGTTGACATTTGAAAAGGAAAAGTTACCTCCTTCTCCTCTAACGTTTTCAAAAATAAAATTAATCTTTTATTATCTGATAGTAGTATTCTTCAAACCATTTAAATCCCTATTTGTCTTTGATTTATTACAAACTAATAACAAATACTTATTAAAAATTAAATAATAAGTATACATATACTGGGTGTATTACACGATACTAGAACCACCACAGTATTTTTTATTTATGAAAATAAAAAAAAAATAAAATAAATTAAAGATTAAAATAAATTATAATATTGTGAGAACCAGCATTACCACGCTATAATTTTCCAAATTTAAATCAAAGTTGCTTTATTAATAAGTGTTTCAAAAGTCAAGTCCTTCTCGGTAAGTGGTAAAATCACAAGTACCAGCACAGCGATCACGAAATATTTTCGAGGGAGGAGACTTATTAAGTTATAAATTATTTGACCAACAATAACTCAGAAGGAGGAGTGAAGCGCAAATTATCTGGTTCGAACACACACGTTGTTTAGTAATATGAAATATTAGAGTTAGTTACCCTTAATTGGCTTCAACTTCTTTAAGCCGTAGAACTCCAATTCACAATTGGATTTTTATTGCTTTTAAACAAGCAAGGCGAGGAACCACAATTGACAAGCTAGTTAAGAATTAAGTTATAAGACAATCTGGCACCTGAAGCACGTCCGAAAATTGCCAGATGGACAATGCGGGTGGCGCGTAGATTAGTCTGACCTCAATCCCAGATTGTAAATCTTAATTCCTGCCACAGCTGTCACTGACTTCCAAAACCGCGATTTGTTAATTGATAAATCAAAGGAGGAGTTAGTGATAGTTAGGAGGACCATCGCAGTACTTAAGATAAGGGTTGTAGGCTCTAAAGATCAGACCCAGAGATCAGTCAGATGAGTTAGAAGACGCAGTTTAGACGCAGTTCAGTTTGAAGATGAGTTCGAAGTTTAGTTCGAAGTCGCAGTTTAGTTTAGTTAAGTCTAATGTCTAAAATTCAGTTAAGTCAAGAGTCGAGGCTAGTCAATCATTAGTCCATCTCATTAACATTTGTAGTAATATGGTTCAAGATGTTAAAGTATTTTATATCATTCATTAAGGGTAAGTTGAAACCTTTTTAATTTAGTTTGTATGTATAATGTTTATAATTTGTATGGTTATTTGTGTTAGGTTATTTTATTTAGTCATGCTTAATTTTTGTATCTCTTGTAATATTTGATTTTATTTGCTTATAATAAATAGCTCTTAAGTGTTAAGTTAAATGTGCTTTTTATTCAGACATATATGTATCTAATTCCGTAAATTCCAACGAACCCACTCAATTCATGTACAATTGCTTTCGCTAACTTTTGAGATTGAAGTAATCCAAATCAAAAGTATTAAAGTCTCCCTTTCACAATAACATCTATTTAATTAGCGAGGGCAGTTTACAATATGGACTAAGAAAACACATTTGACTAAAAAAAATCATTTTTTTCCGGTTTGGCCGGAAATGACACAAACTTCCTTATTTTACGTGTTTTTAATAAAGTTTAATTTCTAAAATCTTATAATAATAATAATAATAATAATAGTAGTAGTTGTACAACACTAGCTCCGAAAGAATATACAGACCGGCACAATAATGTGGCAAAGATAATACACCTAAAACTCTGTCAAAAATACAACACCAACACAGAACTCTTACCTTATTATAAATACTCACCTTAGAAACTAGTTGAAAACAATGATTGCAAAATCCTTTGGGACTGGGATGTACCAACTGACAAAACAATGCAGCATACCAGGCCTGATTTAGTTGTTATAGACAAATCTGAAAACAAAGCAGTAATTATTGATGTTGCAATCCCGTTAGCAAATAACATACAAAAAAAACATCAAGAAAAGATTTCGAAATATTTACCTCTTGCTGAAGAAATCAAAGAATTATGGAAGCTGGAAGCAGTAAGAATTGTACCTATTGTCATAGGCGCAACAGGTGAAGTCCCTAAAAACCTAAAAACCAATCTCCAAGAATTAAAGATTAAAGAGAATATAAACCTATAACTTCAAAAGGCAGTAATATTAGACACTTGTCGAATTGTTAGAACAGTACTTGGAAACATAGATCTAAATTAACAGAATTCTTATACTTGTGATTGCACCGTATAAGTTTTTATTACCCTAGAAATAGGAGATAAAAAGGAAATAATAATAGTAGACTCCAATATGCACTTAGCAATAATCGAAGCAGATGAATACACACCGCTCAACCTTAGCCAGAACCGAAAATCTCAAGAAACCAACCTTTCAAACGAAAGTCTGGAACCCTCTTGGTCCAAGAAGGAACTCCATGGAAGACATCATAATTTGATCAACCTAGAAAACGTCGATACAATAGCATCGAACTACTGGTTGGCTAATTCTGACTTATTTTCTGAAACGGAGGCCTTCATGTGCGCTATTCAAGACCAGGTAATCCCTACCAAAAATTACCTAAAACACATCATAAAAGCTCCAGATATTGAAGACATTTGCAGAAAATGTAAGAGGATTAACGAAGACATTGATCATATCATAAGCTCTTGTACACAGCTGGCAAATACTGAGTATCTAAGAAGACACAACCAAGTTGCTAAAATAGTACATATGCAACTAGCTGGAAAATGTATTGGAAATGTTTCTGAACCATACTTTAAATACTTACCAGACTCAGTATTTGAAAATATTGAATACTCCTTGTTATGGGGTAGATCGATCATAACGGACAGAAATATACCAGCAAACAGGCCAGATATAACATTCACTGATAAAATAAATAGGCGCACAGCATTAATTGACATCTCTGTCACGAACTCCAATAACCTAGAAAAAGCGTATAATGATAAAATTGAAAAATACCTACCTTTAAGTAATGAAATCAAAACCATTTGGAATCAAGAGCAAGTGCAAATAATACCAATAATAATATCAGATACAGGGATAGTACCAAAATCATTAAAACTATCACTCAAGAAACTTAATATCGACGAACATTTAATAATAAAAATACAAAAAGCTGTAATCATAGAAACGTGTCACATAGTCCGTAACTTTTTGTCTGTAGATACAACAATGTAATATATACTTACCATCAAGTAAACTGCTAACTTACCTGACTAACTTGTGCTTGCACCGTTAGATGTGGAATCACCAGGAAACACCTGTGAAAAGAGAATAAGAGAATTATAATAATTTTTAATACCCAATTAAAAATGTTCGTCAGTGTATTTAATGAATAAGAAAACGAACCAAGGATTTGAATCTGAATACATTTTTATAGGATTATAGTGATTCCAATTTAAAAAACAAACAGGTTACGAAAGATATACCAGAATCGTCAGATTTTTTTGAATTCCAAACCTTGGAAAGCAATATATTAGAAAATAATACAAATATTTCATTATGTGGTGTGAATAGTTCATCAGATACTGATGAACCCGAAGTTGAGGTAATATATTTTTGGGAAAACATGAAAATACATAATATCCCTAACTTTTTGATTTCTTACAGAATCACTCTTTAAATATAAGTCCAGTTAAAGAATCTGATTTGGTGGAAGCGTTTTCAGTTGAAGGAAACAGAATCACCGATATTCAATATTTTTTTGAACAACTAACTTATATTTGTTCGCACGGTGGACGTTTTGAATGTTCCATTTTAAACATAAAATTTATAGGCGAAAGAAAAAGTGGCTTAAATTCGAAGTTTCTTCTGAAATGATGTGTAAAGCTGATTTTATCTTACACTCCAGCAAAATGAACTTATAGTAGGAATGGTGTTAATAAAGTACTTGTCCTTATATAATATTATATGATTATATAAGGACAAGTACTTTATTAACACCATTCCTACTATACTACCTCTTTATAATGGATCACTCAAACCTAATTCAATAAAATGAACTTAAATGTGGATTCGGTTCAGGGAGCTATGGCAACTGGAAGTGGATACTCTAATATGGAAGAAATTTTTTCAGTTTTAAGCATTCCATATATGTCGGGAAAACTTTATAATAAGTCCCATAATATTATTTGCGATGGTTGGGAAAAAACAGCAAGCGAAGCAATGCAATCTGCAGTAAAGGAAGAAATTAAAAATGCAGTACAAAATGGAAGTGTATACACTGACGGAACACCTTTGATAACAGTTGTTGCTGACGGGTGTTTGTCAAAAAGATCCTACCGATCAAATTATAGTGCCCTCTCAGGTGCCGCAGCAATAGTCGGTCAGTTTTCAGGAAAAGTTTTATATACAGGGTGAGTCGGGAGGAAACGGCAATATTTTATGAAATGATAGTATGGATCATTCTAAGAAAAAAAGTTCATATAACCATATTGTTTATTTTCACTAGTTTCCAAGATACAGCTTTTAAATGGAATTAAGGATAAGTTATTTTTACAATAAATTTTCAAAATTTCCACCTTGTACTTCAATACACTTTAAAGCGTGTTTTCTAAGCTGTTTTGTTGCTTTTCTGAACACACAGTGGCGATCCATTAAACGAGTAGCAACATTACGAATTTCAGCAATCAATTGTTCTCGTGTATCTGGCTTAATTCGATAAACTTCCGATTTGAAGCATCCCCAAAAGCAATAATCCAAAGGATTTAAATCAGGAGACCTTGGCGGCCACTGAATTGGACCACCACGACCAATCCAACGCCCAGGAAAAGTTTCGTTCAAGTATTCAGTGACAACTCTAGAATAATGTGGCGGAGCTCCGTCATGTTGGTAGTACATTCCCTGCCGTCTCGCTAGAGGAAGATTATCGAGAAGTTCAGGGAGCACATTTTGCAAAAATTCTAAGTATCTTGCGCCTGTTAAACGATCATCAAAGATAATAGGACCAATTAAGTAAGAATCGATGATGCCGCACCACACATTTACTGTAAAACGTTGTTGGAAATGTGTTTCTACAGTTGCATGGGGATTTTCTTCAGCCCATAAATGATTGTTTCGAGTATTATTAATACTATCTCGTGTAAATATTGCCTCATCGGTAAACATTATGTTAGGTATTGTTCTACGATTGTTGTGTAGCCATTGACAAAATTCCACTCGCAAAAAAGCATCTCCCGGGTGCAAATGTTGAACATGCTGAAAATGATATGCACGTAAACCAAAGCGATGTAATGTTCGGGTAACTATTGTCTGAGAAACACCAAGGCGAGTACTAATTCTTCGTGTACTAGTAGTGGGACTGTCCTCTACTAATTGTAGAATGTTTTCTTCTTCTTCCGCATTATTAATATCACGTTCAGCAGAGCCGGATTACTATGAAGGCTAATGAGGCTATAGCCTCAGGCCCTCTAAAAATTCGGCCCTTCAAAAATTCATATTTCCTGAAAAATATCGAAATTCATACTACACCCTTAAAAAATATACAGGGTGTCTCACTCTTTTTCCAGCAAAATTTTTTTTAGATAGTAAATGTCATTGTGAACAAAAAATGTCTTATAAACTAATATTTTTTTCGACTCCTTAAAAAGTTACAGCAATTTAAAAACATTTTAACGATTTTTTGTGACACCCTGTAGATTTTTTTTTATCATCCTGTTTTTATTTAAAAAATTTATGGTTTGGATTTTGTCTTTCCCAACTTGCCTTTTTGAACATTATTGGCTGTTTTTAAAATAAGTGGTCTCATTTAAAATTTCTGATAAGAAAATTAACCTATCTGATTGGCTTACAGATAATGTCAAAATCCAAAGCATACTTGATTTAAATTTAAAAAATTGAAATAAAATGAAATTTATACAGGGTGTCCAGAAAAATCATTAATATTTTAAAATTGCAGTAACTTCTTAAGGAGTCGAAAAAAATATTAGTTCATAGGAAATTTTTTGTTCAGAATGACATTTACTATCTAAAAAAATGTTTGCTGGAAAAAGAGTGAGACATCCTGTATAGTGCTCTTGTGTAGAATTTGCATTTCTACTCCTAAGACATACGAATTTATACCCCTTCCCCAACTGGATTTTTTCATGCAAGGTGTCATTATTTGAGGCGTCTTTTCGTTCGCTTTCCAATGATAGGATGATAGGATATTCCCACGAGCCAATTTTGCGCAAAAGCCAAAAAACTACAAAAATAGCCTTTTTGGTAGTTTTTGAGCCATAAAAAAATAAGTTATAAGACAGTAGAAATGGTTCATAATACATCAAAAATTTGAAAAATTAGGCGTCGTTTAAGACCAGAATGAAGATAATCGATCGCATACGAAAGATTTTAGACCCGGGTTAGATTTTTTTGAACGGACATAAAAAGTTACAAAAATTTGTCAAAGTCCAAAAAACTGCAAAAATTTGGTTCAAAAAAATTTTTTTTTTAGTGCACTTTACTGGAATCGTACTTATAAACATAAAAAACGAAAAAAAATGACGAAAATTTTGATCTTTCAAAACGCCATATCTCGAAAACTACTCATCCCACCGCAAAGCGACTTGTTCAGGAAATCGGGTTAATTTTTATATGCAATCTTATAGATTCGAGTGCGCTGATTATAAATCAGTTTATTTTATTGCGAAAGGATGAGTAGTTTTGGAGATATGGCGCTTTGAAAATGAAAAAATGTTCAAAAGTTCGAAATTTGTTTAAGTACAAAAAATTTTTTTTTCAAATTTATAAAATTCGCAACTAACAGTAGATCAAACTTTCAAAAAGTTGATTTAAAGTTACCCATATTGGAGAGCTCTTGCGGTATTTTCGGGACACCCTGTATATTAATCAAAGAAAAATTGAAATTATTTATTTCCGTCTTTAGGTTTTTATTAACCTCAGGCCAACATCACCCTTAATCCGGCTCTGACGTTCAGACGAGATTCCGACACTGGGAAGTTTTCCATGTTGACGCAATTCGTTGAAAACCTTGGTAAACACGCCCCGATGCGGTGTTCTTCGGTTGGGAAATCTCCGACGATATTCTTCAACAGCTCTTAAAGCGCTTCCATTGCAAAATCCGTAAACAAACACCATATCGGCGTATTCAGCGTGAGTAAACATTCGTGGCATTTTAAACACTAATTCAAAAGTGGATGAACTTACACATGTTTGATTGTTTGATATCAACGGCACATTGAGTTCAAAAATAAACAAAAACGCGCTTTGAAGTGCATTAATGTACAAGAGCCGCCACAGACGGACGTAGATGCACGCGTGCAAGAACGTACAAGCATCAACGCGCCGTGCAATAACGTTAGCACGATTCATCTACAGGCGTTCTTTTTGAATGTCCATTCACCAACGTGATCAACTTTTGGTCTCCACGTGGACGTTATTGCATGCACGTTGATGGGCGTACGTTATTGCATGCGTGCATCTACGACCGTCTGTGGCGGCCTTAAGGTGGACATTTTAAAAATTATTGTAAAAATAACTTATCCTTAATTCCATTTAAAAGCTGTATCTTGGAAACTAGTGAAAATAAACAATATGGTTATATGAACTTTTTTTCTTAGAATGATCCATACTATCATTTCATAAAATATTGCCGTTTCCTCCCGACTCACCCTGTATAGGCATAAAAAACAAATTTTGTTCATTTTGCAATACCAAAAACTTAGCAGACAAAGATCATATTTGTTTTAAAAACTACGAAGGAAGTTCCACTGGCATGGAATCGGAAAGTTTGGTCGAAGTTTTTAGAGTTAGCGAAGCGATGTATGGTGTGCGGTACTCAAAATTTATTGCCGATGGTGACAGCAGTACTTATCGGAAAATTCTAGCTGCCCGACCATATAAAAATCTTACTGTGTAAAAAGTGGAATGTCGTAATCACTTATTGCGAAACTATTGCAACAAACTAAGAGATCTGACCAAGGATACCAAATATCCAATTAAATTAAGAAAGCAGGTCGCAATTCGAATTCTAAGATTACGTACTGCTGTTGTTTCTGCTATTGCATACCGCAAAAAAAGTAACAGCCAAGATGCAGCGAAATTTTTAAAATGCGAAATAGATAACAGCATCCATCATGTTTTTGGTGTTCATGAACATTGTGCAGAATATTTTTGCATTAAAAAAAACCACGGCGAAGAAAATTTAATAGGACTCCTAAAAGCCAATTCCGCACTTTACGATAAACTTACTTATATTATTAGTGCTCTTTCTAATCATAGCAAAAGTTTAATAGAGGATGTTGATTCTAATATAGTAGAACAATTTAATTCTAGTATTTCCAAGTTTATGGGCGGAAAGAGAATTATTTTTTCTAAACGACGGTCTTATTCCGGTAGATGCAATGCTGCAGTGGTCTCTTTTAATACCAAAGCACCTCATTACTCTATCCATAAAACTTTACATGGGAAAAGCCCCAGTAAAATTTTGAAGAAAATGGAGGAAAGAAGAAGAAGAAAGGTGTTGCTTTGGAAACAAAGGTCAAAACATCAAAAGAGGGAGAAAAGAGGAAGGAATAAACCAAAATATCAACCAGCTGATAAGGATTACGGGGAAGATTGTCTAAAGCCATAAATGGATACTGATATGTTTAAAATGGAAAGAACAAAGAACTCCATGATTTAGAGAGATCTACTGTCCTTCAATCTGAAAGTACATTGTGGATGGAACACAGTAGAAAACTTTTAACGGCATCTTCATTTTTTTCCGTTTGCAACAGAAGAGAAAGTACTTCATGTAAAATCTAGTAAAGTCTCTTTTATATGCACCACAATGTTATGCACCATCATTAACTCACGGAAAGCAAAATGAAAAAAAGGCATTAATTTGTTTAGCAGGACAAAAAAATGTTGAAATTTTACAAAATGGTCTTTTCATTGACAACCGGAACTATTGTTTAGGTAACAGCTTTTTTTTTATTTTAAAATAAATATGAGAAATAATGAATAAGAAAATTAACGTTCGTAGATATAATTTGAAGAAGGTGAATAAAAACAGCTTTTCGGACTCCTTAATGTGGTAATTTATTTTTAATAAATATATGCCAACGTTTCGACAATTAGGATTTTTGTCATTATCAAGGCTAAAAGTATAAAATTACAAATAAACACAGTGACATTTTTAAAAATTGTGGATTAAAATATTAAGTTTAAAAAAACTATACATATTAAAACATTAAAATTAACATTTATCATGACTCATTACATAAATGGCTAAAAATGAAGAAATTCTATCACACTAATGCTTCTGATTTACAGACTGGCTATTAATTTACAAAAACCCTTACATTATTCATAGTTAATCGTCAAACATAATTACCTTTATTAATTTTAATTCCACATGTCAAAGATAAAATTGATTTTCATTACAAAAAACGTCAAAAATTCATCCAAAACCATCATTATATGGAGAAGTTTTTAAGAGTTTCAAACATAAAATTTATTGTAGGCTGTCACTTTTGTTAACTGATTAAATTTTGGACTGATCTTTGGCTACGGCCATTAAACAACTGACATAAATGGCGGTCAGAAAGATGAATTTTGACATAACAATGGTGACAATATGATTTTTGATCAGTGTTGGTAATATAAATTTTTTAAAAAAATTAAATTGTACTAAAACGCAGAAATGTAAGTATACTTGGTATCAATGTAACTTAAGTTGCATAGGTTAAATGTCTTTAATTAAAAAATTATAAATTTTACTGAGATTATTAGTATCTGTCTTTAAATTAACTGCTTGGTTTTGGTTTCTCTGTATAAAATTCATTTCACTTATTAACCTTTTTTTGAGATTAGGTTCTACATCTAGAATTTTAAATTTATCGAAATCAAAATTATGATCATAAGTGAAATGATGAGAGCTTAATGCTGTTTTGTTTACTTTTGTTGAGTTAGCAGGTTTACAATCGTAAATATGATTTTTAACTCTTTGTTTTACATATTGTTTCGTTTGACCTATATACATTTTTCCGCAATTTTTACAATCTATCTGATAAACAGCCTTTTTTGAAAATCAGTAGGTAGTTTTGACTTTAATTTTGTGTATAAACGTTTATTACCATAGTCGCTATTAAATGCAACAGTACTATTTTCGGTACTTAAGATTTTCTTAATTTTATGTGAAACTTCTGGAATATATGGTAATTTGTAATATTTCAGGTTTTTTGTGTCTTCTTTGACTATTACATTGTCCGTGTTGTGTTGGTTAAAAATAGTGTTAATTAATTTAATAGGGTAATCATTAGATTTAAGTATGTTGATAAGTTTTTGTTTATTACTCTTATGAAAACAGGGTTCTGATTGTTTCTTTATTTTTGTTAAATTTTGTTTTATAATATTTATTTTTTGGTTAAGCGGATGATTAGAATAAAAATTTAAAAGTAAGTTTGAGTCTGATGGTTTTTTGTATAAGTCTGTGATTATAACATTACTCCTTCTAATTAGTTTGAGATCTAAGAATGGTAACTGTCCTTCAATTTCAGTTTCACATGTAAACTGAATGTCTGAATCTATAGAGTTAAAGGTCTCTAAAGTTTCTGAAATCTTGGTTTTAGGTATTATTGTTAAGGTGATAGGGAGTCATTTATTGAAAAACCGATGTTTTTATCTTTCCCGAATTTTTTTAAAGTGTTTCGAATTGGAAACAAAAAAAAATATTAAAATACCGAACTCAAGTAAGAATTGTACTTTTATACGCAATTTTTGTTTTTTGTGTATCTAGATTTATATGAGCGAAGTTTTGCAAAAATAAAAATATAAATATAGAAGTTTTTCTTGCAAAATTACACAAATATAGTTGTAGATACATAAATAACAAAAATTGCAAATGAATGTAAAATTCTTACTTTAGTTTGGTATTTCTTTATTTTTTTGACTTTCCAATTCGAAACACTTTAAAAAATTCATGAAAGATAAGTACGTCGTTTTTTTCAACATCTGACTCCCTATCACCTTAAACAGTCATCTACATAAATAACAAATAAATTTATGTCGAAATTTAGTTTATCTAAAGCTTTGTTAATTATATCATCCATTACAATACTCGCTAAAATTGGGCTTAATGGAGCACCCATCGGGGAACCCAGAACTTGTTGGTAAAAATTTCCATTATAATAAAAATAACTAGAATCAAAAATGGTTTCAATTAATTTGAGAAAGGTGTTTTTATCAATATTTGTAAAATCTTTAATCAAATCCCACCTTTTGTCTAGAACATTTAATACCAATTCCTTTTTAACATTAGTGAACAAGGCTTTGACATCCAACGAAATCAAAACTTGTTCATCTTTAATGTTGACATTATTTAAAATTGCTTTAAGATCGTAAATATTCTTTACATTATATTTTAGGAATGGTATAATGTTATTTAGTATATTTACAAGAAACTTTTGAAGATTATAATTAAAAGAATCAATACATGAAATTATTGGCCTTAATGGTAAATTTTCTTTGTGAATTTTTGGAAGTCCATAAATTCTGGGTGGTAATGGATGATCCGGTGTTAAATATTTTGCTTGCTTATCATCAATGTATTTGTTATCTTTCAAATCCTTAATTAATAAAGTAGTAATTTTTGAGAATTTAGTTGTTGGGTCCTTATTTAAAATTTTGTAGTGAACTTTATCATTAACTATGTTATTAATTTTGTCGTAATATTCGTTTTGTTTCATAATGACTGTTTTCCTACCCTTGTCAGCCCTCGTTACTATAATGTCCTTGTTTTTCTTCAAAAAAGTTGAGGTGTTTTGTAAATTTTTTTGTAAAGTTGTCAGACTATTATCTTTATTATTGTTGATTTTATGTTTGAAGTTTGTTAGTACATTGGTACACCGAGCTCTAGTTTTATCTAAATCCACATTATTGTTATTGTTGGAAGTGATACAAAACTCAATATCTTTGGAAAAATAAATTTTTATGTTGTATTTTGTGTAATTTTCCCGATAATTTTCTAAATATTTTTTTTATGTTTATAAATAATGGTTATTATATTTTTTTATTACAAAATTGCACCTTTAATTGTGTATAATAATAAAATGCTTTCTTGTAAATTAAAAATCTTGTAGGAAAATTTTTAACACATATTGATATGAAAATATTTTTAGGAATATTTTACACTTGTGATTATAATCAAATCTAATGAATCGTTATTTCAATTGTCGTGGAAAAATACATTTTTATGTTGTATTTTGTGTAATATTCCCGATAATTTCCCAAATATTTTTTTTATGTTTATAAATAATGGTTATTATATTTTTTTATTATAAAATTGCACCTTTAATTGTGTATAATAATAAAATGCTTTCTTGTAAATCGTTTCTATGAAATATATCCGCTACTGCTAATAATTTATTTGGCCGCGCACATCTGGGTCTGGCGATCTTCGCACGCAGGTGTCTTTTAAATTCTTTCATTGAGTGTACACGGGATTTGAGCGCCAATAATATGCGAGTTCGAATATTCTAAGCAAGAGCCCTGTTCGAGACTAGGAGAATCTCGATTTCTATGACCCCGCGATGGGCGGATTGATCTTAATATAGACAATTTTTGTGTAAAATGCAATAAAATAAATGAATATTTTTTTCAACAACGGATTGACCGGAAATAAACCGAACTTATTTTTTTCTTATGGCAGCCATATTGGATTTACACATATTGGGAAACAGTATTTTTTTCTGAGTAATTTGGTATACCATATGTCATATTTAAAAAAAAATAAAATTATTTGATTTTACAAACTAACATTGGACTTTAAGAGATGTAAATTGTCAATAACATTAATGTAACTATTTAAAATATTAAATGTAAAATAAATCTTAACACATATGTATTGACAGTTGACATCTATTCAAGACCATTTTTGGTTAGTAAAATAAAATCACATTAAAACGATAAAATAAAAAGTAGGTGATGAATTTAAGTATTGAAAATGATAATTTTTATTATTCAGGTATGCTCGAAACATGGGAACGAATTAAGGCTAAAATGTATTAGTAATAATTGTAGTACTATTCATACTAAAAACTGAACCTAAGATTAAGTTATGATTATCGAAGCATGTTATGCGAAAATAAGTATTAAAAATGTGAAAGTATTTTTTATAAATGTTTATAAATTCCTCAAAATTTTCGAAGTAATTTAATAATTAATCAAAGTATAAGAATTGTTAAGAGCATCTTCCTAGACACCCGCGATAAATTTTCCGTTGGAGATAATAACAAGGAATAGGAAATCCATCCCACTTTTCTGGAGCTTCCTTGCAAATTATGACGAAATAACTGATAAATAATGCGAATACCTAGAGGGCGCGCGAGTTTGGGAGGAAAAATTGTGAAAAATCATTAAATCGAGCATTAGTTCTGCAGTCATAACTCAAGTTTCCCTCATTAGATTTTCAATTTTTTTTCAGATTTATAATCTAAGTTGATTAGGCTACATCCTGCCAGAGAGTTACTTTCTGCAACCTAGCACAAAATTAATTAGAGGGGTCCAAAGTTAAGGTACTTTTAGTTCATTATATTTTTTTGTACATTCTCCATTTTTTTTCCTTCTGGTAGGAATTAAAGAAATGACTTCTAAATCATCTACAAAAAAAAATTACACAAAAATGTTGTTCGTACTAGCTTTAATGACTGCAGAACTAAACCACTATATTTTCCGTTTAGGAAATTGCTCTTAAATGAATCCGTTCTAATAAAGAACAATAAGCGTATCTTAGGTGATAAAAAGTAGGAATTAATTTTGAGCTTTAATTACTGTATAAAATGTAAAACATGTTAAGTGTTAATTATTAAAATTCGAAAATTCGGCAAAGTAATTTAAAAAAAGTAACCAACAGGGTAATCCTTTTATCATCGGAAATAAGACTTAAACGAGATAACCATAAACATTTTTTTTAAATATTTTATACATGTCTTTAATAAATGTTTTTACTGTTTTTTTCACGATATTTCTTCCCTTCCCACATTTCTTGAGTAATTTAAGCATGCTGCAAACAGACGTAACCATTCATACCTTGCAAAATTTTAGGCGTTATCATTATTTATTTCATTGGATGGTTGGTCTGTGTTGCAGTATGTGATATGTCTGGAGGCTTATTCTTGGGAAGCGGGCAACATCATGTGGCCTGCTAGAAATGTGGATCGAAAATGTTGCCCGCCACACGTAAATCCTATTCTTGACATCCAAGCTAGATATGCGAATTGAAGTGTGGTCGGGTGATTTGACAACATTGTAATTTCAGTGACGCCAACAATAAAAACTGTCAATGTTCCCACTATAAGCAAAAAATATAACTATTTTATAACCAACAATAGCTGACAACTGACAATAACCAACTAATCCAAAGCAGTCCAAAGTACAATTTGTTTGATGTATTTCGAATTCTTCGTTAGTTATTTATAATCAAAGTTATTAATATGTCAGATAAACAAAAAAAATATATTTCGCCAGATCAAAAGTCGGCATTGATCGATTTTATGGAGGACCATGAAGAATTAAGAGTTGGAAAATTTTCCAACACTTTTACATACCAAAGTGCTGAAAATTTATGGCAACAAATTGCCAAGGAATTAAACTCCATTCCTGGAGCGAATAAAGATTGGGTTCAATGGCGAAAAGTAAGTTAAATAAGTTTTTAAGAAATTTTTCTTACTTCATGAATAATTTAATAAATAATATTTATTTTGTGATTTAATTTATTTATAGACATGGAAACAGATGAAAAATACCGTCAAATCCAAACAAGCGGCAAAGAGACACCACACTGAAATTACCGGTGGTGGATCACCACTTGGAGAGGTGGTAAATGCTGAAGAAGAAAGAATAGTGGGGATGATCCATCCTGTTTCGATATATGGGGACGCGACTATACAGGAGTCAGCGGTTCACTTCGATGGGTCCTTTAATTTTAACGAGAAAGAAAATTTAATGATAAATGACCACGAATACATTCCTAATAAAGAACCGCAGACATCTGTAAGTGGTGCACATAAACCAGGAACAACAGCTAAACGCAAGGCTCAAGACCTGGAGGAAACCATCAAAGCCACATCAAAACTTGCGGAACAGAATGTACAAAACCTTATTTTAAAACAGGAGTATTATGAGCGAAAGCTTGCAATTATGGAAGAAGATGTTATAGATAAACGAAGAAATGCAAATGCGTTAGAAAGTATAGCAAACAAACTTTCATCTTCTTGAAATTCCTGTCCGTGTATACATCATATTATTATTTTTACACAGGGATTATTTATTTTTTTATAATATGTACAAATTTTGTTTATTTTTTAATATTTTATTTTAGAAATATGTATCAGTTTTGTTAATGTACATTGTACATACATTGGTTTAACCAAATATTTTTGTTTTATATTAAATTAGAATTTTTTCTTTATTTTTATATACATATACTTGTATATATATTTTATTTATGTTCTTATATGTTATATATATGCACGTAAGACTGATCATGTTATTTTTTACTTCATGAGATATTTTAAAATTTGTTCAATGTACATACATTGGTTTAACCAAATATTTTTGTTTTATATTAAATTACAATTTTTTCTTTATTTTTATATACATATACTTGTATATATATTTTATTTATGTTCTTATATGTTATATATATGCACATAAGACTGATCATGTTATTTTTTACTTCATGTGATATTTTAAAATTTGTTCAATCTACATACATTGGTTTAACCAAATATTTTTGTTTTATATTAAATTAGGATTTTTTCTTTATTTTTATATACATACTTGTATATATATTTTATTTGTTCCTATATATGTTATATACGATGGTTATATATATGTATATAAGACTGATCATGTCATTTTTTACTTCATGTGATATTTTTTGATAATAAAAACTTTTATTTCAAATGTTTTGTTTTTTATTTATAAATAAATAATATTTACAGTCAAAATTATACACTAAACTTATCTATTTACAATAGCTTTATTTTATTATTTACAATAATTTAGTTTAAAAGTTAATTTTATAGAAAGTGCATTCTAATTAAGTTATTTCTTTTGTTCATCCCAATTTCTGTAGTGGTGGATGAAGAAAAAATTACGTAGTTTGGGACACTCTTTAATTCAAAGTTGTCCGCAACTACTTGTTGATGTTTAATATAATATTTTTGTAGTAACATTATGTATATCTTAAAATTGTAAGATTATTATTAAATCTAACGAGTTTATCATGATGGGAAGAACTTTCATAAAATCATATCGAATGTCTACAACATATTATTACTCATAAAAAATACTACCAGGGAATACAAAAGGAAGTCAAATTGATTCCACATCTACATTTTCTAATCTTGGTATTCTTCACAGAATTTATATGAATCTTTAAATTTGAAAGAGACTACTGCTACAAATTTTTAGGTTATATTTTCAGGTTATAGGAACTTCGCGTTTGATCTCAAACGTTCGTGCCCTATTCTTGCCGTCAAAGTCAAATTTACTTATTCAGGACAAAAATACTTCAAAGTATTATTTACTTTGAGGTAAAAAGTTTCAATTTAGGGTAAAATTACTATAAAGTCAAATTTATAAGAATTTCAAGGAAAATTTACCTAATAGGCTAGAAAATAAGTAAAATTTCCTATTAGGTAAATTTTAGCAGTAACGCCATATTTATTACTAATAAATTTTAGTTTAAGTATAAATTAATCAAAGATTATTGATTAAAATAAAGTTTTTTAAATAAAAAGATAACAAATCATACGACAGTTCTTTAAACAAATATTTAAAAATTGAAATTACACATATAAAGCTAAGACCAAAAAAAGTCTAATCTAATTAATAACAAAAATTATATTTAAACAAAGATTTTGAATGGGGAATTGTTTTATTTCAAGGTAAAATCCATAAATTTTACAGAATGTTTTTTATCGCATCCAAATTTGAAGCATAGGCGAGTAGTTTCAACAACACCCCTAACACTACATAATATAATGCATAATAAATATTAGTAAACCATCATAGATACTTTAACTTATAATGGAATTCACTTTCCCAACATATTTCATTCTAAGAAATAAAAGTTGGTAGTCGTGAACCAAAATCGTTGTAAAACATCTTTATTATTGAGGTTATGAAATATTTGGGATATACGTAGTAAATTTTACGTCGGCATTACGTAAATTTAACGTAATTAACTTAAAGGTTACTTCCTTATAGGTCGACAATTAGGGAAATATTACGACGAAACTACAATCAGTTTTCCCCCTTTACGTAAAATTTACGTAATAACGACGTAATTTGTATAGGGCAAACCGATTTGATATACCTAAATTACGTAAATTTTACGTAAATTGCTACTTGGGCCCTTATTGAATAATCCCTGATCACAGTAAATTACTCAATCCTACAAATAATAATTGTGCTTAAAAATAAATCAACAACTCTAACCCCCAGCATTATCAACACATATTTAATTTTAAATGAGGTTTAATTTGACATATACAGGGAGGCCCAGATTTTACTTCCCAGGAAATATCTTAGTTATTTGAAGTGATAAATATATTAATCAAAAAGTGCTTTGAACGGCATCACATATACCTCATAATTTTATTCTAAAAAAATTATTGTTATTTACCACTCTTAAGACGCCATCATCTTTTTTTATTCTTTAATGGGACACCCTATTTTTTATAATTGATATTGCTTCTACAATTTATTCTAGAAACAGTGATATGCTACACTTAGTATTTTAAGTACATTTTGTGAATTAAAAAAATTAAAATATTGATCGAAGTATGTATTATGCAAAATTATTTATTCAGTTTTTTTAACAAAATTTGTAATTTACAGTTAGGTTAAGTTAAGTAAGTTTCAATCTAAAAACTTTTCTTAAAAAAACTAAATAAATAATTTTGCATACTACTTCGATCAATATTTTAATTTTTTTTATACACAAAATGTACTTAAAATACCAAGTGTAGCATATCACTGTTTCTAGAATTAATTGCAGTTGCAATATCAATTATAAAAAATAGGGTGTCCCATTAAAGAAAAAAAATTATGATGGCGTCTTAAGAGTGGTAAATACTAATAATTTTTTTAGAATGAAATTATGAGGTATAAGTGGTGTCGTTTAAAGTACTTTTTGATTTATGTTTTTATCTCTTCAAATAACTGAGATATTTCCTGGGAAATAAAATCTGGGCCACCCTATATAGTATTTTTAGGAAGTTTGAATATAGTTTAATTGACATTTAGCTGCAAAATAGACTATCTATTTCAAATTAAACCTCATTTAAAATTAAATGTCTGTTGATAATACTGGGGGTATTCCTTATATTCATCAATAACTGATACTCGTTTCATGGTTTCATGGTTTCATAACCCAGGATTATACTAAAACTAAACGTCGGAGACTGTATTAACCTGACACTTAGCCCTTCCGAAAACATTTTTAGTCCTTCCTTCCACAAATCACCAAGCGCTGCACTTGAAGTCTCGCTCTCACCACATCCAAAGGATTGGTTATTATTGTCGTCGTGAAACCACCTAACATCCCTGCTGCGCTTTGAACCAAAATATGCGACACCGAATCTGGTACTATTTAAAAAATTCCTCTAAAATCATAAATTATTACGAATCGTAGATGAGTTATATATTTAATTAATATAAATAGTAAAAAAGTATATAGTCCATTTCATTAATAGATCAACTTTTCAGCAGGAATTCAAACTCAAATATAGACAGTTTTTTAAATAGTGTCTTCGTCTAAAAACACTAAAAGCATTTAGTTGTAGCATAACTAAATAACTAAGTGCTTTTTGTATTGTTAAACCAAGACAGAATTAAAAGAACCCTCTATATTTGAGCCGAAATTCCTCTTGAAAAGGTGATCTATTAATGAAATAGACTATACCCACGATAAAACCCAGCGAAATCATCTGTTTTTATAATTTGTCTTATTACGTATATCGTTATATTAAATAGACTTTAACCGAAGTCATTAATTCCTAACAGTTTATATACTCGGCCTAAAACAATACGAATAAAAAACATACAAACCATTCATTTATTTTACCTGGGCGTATTTTCCATGAACGCCCATCATCATTAAAGGCTCTCACACACCTGCGCGATCTGCGGTGGCGGTAGCGATCACGATCAAACGCGACGCATTGTTTTAGATGAGCGCATTCACACTAGAGCGGTCTGGCGTTGGCGACCGCCGTCGCTTGCAGCGTTTTACGCGCGGTGGCGATTAGAATGCGTCCTGTTGCATTTCACCGCAGATCGCAGTGTTTGGTGTACCTGTTTATGCATATTTTGGAGTGAAAAACGACAGAAAAGCTTATATAACATGTAAAATTACATAAGATTTTACAGGGTATCCACAAAACTAGAACCAGCCTTGTATTTTTTTTGTTTATGAAAATAAATAATTTAAATATTTAAAATAAAGTGTAAATTATGAAATTCGTTCGGCCGTTTTTTGAGAAATTAAAATTTATAATTTTTAAAATGCGTTTTGTGCAAATATCTTTATTTTTCAAATGCCATTTACTGAATACTTACGCACACGGTACGAAAGTGAGAAATCGAAACAGCTCAGCAATCGCGTGCGAAATCGCGCAGGTATGTGGTTGCGTGAATTCTAGAGCGATTTAGATCGTCACCGCCACCGCTACCGCCACCGTGAACGCTTAGGTGTATGAGAGCCTTGGCTCTCACACACCTGCGCGATCTGCGGTGGCGGTGGCGATCACGATCAAACGCGACGCTTAGTTTTAGATGAGCGCATTCACACTAGAGCGGTCTGGCGTTGGCGACCGCGACCGTTTTGTGCAAATATCTTTATTTTTTCAAATGGCATTTACTGAATAATTACGCACACGGTACGAAAGTGAGAAATCGAAACAGCTCAGAAATCGCGTGCGAAATCGCGCAGGTATGTTGATGCATGAATTCTAGAGCGATTTAGATCGTCACCGCCACCGTGAACGCCTAGGTGTGTGAGAGCCTTTAAATGTTGACTAACCACATCAAAAGGAACGACGATAGCTTGCCCCACGATCGAGGTAGGGGCACCGGCGAAAAAAGCTCAAATTCGCGTATCTACGTCATAAGGAGCCAAAAAATGTTGTACTCCTTCATAAGTTAAAACGTAAAAACACCTAAAAAAATCTCAATAAGTTAGACTAACTAGTCATATGTAAAACACGAATGTAGCAAGCAAATGTTAACAATGAAGTTAGCAGCGTTCACCCGCAAGTGACGACATGCGCAAAGTTTTACTTTTGCTTGAAATTTTGACAACGTAAAGGCGAGTCTGTAAGCTTTAATCAAAAAGATTTCTAATCTATACTATCTAGATACCCGACGCGTATTTAAACGCTGCTCAGAAGTCGGTCATAAAATTTGCGCCAAATCAGGACAATCGGGACCCCCTAACTATTCGGAATATTTCGGAAACCGACGCGACTAATGCGGTACTTTACTGACTAGTGCAGTGGAGTGCGACAAATAAAAACATAAATAGAAAGAAACAAAGATACCCCCTAACAGCTCTCCATAAGTTTAGCCAGAAAGATGGCGTCGTAGTTGCCCCTTGGCTTTAATGGTCTAAGGGGTAAAGTGTAAGTGGATAGGCAACCAAACTTGCATACACACAGGAGTGCACAAAAAAAACGGCCAACGATGTAGCATCCATATTTTTTTATCAGATTTAAATAAGTGACATATCAAATTAAATCGTTGAAAAAGTACTATAATTCAATATTAAAATATTTTTATTTTTTCTGAAAACATCAGAGAAACTGTAGGCAACATTTGATTTTCAAAAAGCAACATTAGCAAAAAGTAATTCCAATTGTATTTTTAGTCAATAAAACGAATACAGTTTTTAATTTTTGACTTATTTTTTTAAATTTTTTTTTCCAATTTTTTTTTTAGTTTTTTTTTTATAAATACTGCTAAAAAATTTGGAAACAATGACGCCTCAAATCAATAGCTGTCATGATTTTTTAATAAATTCATTTTAATGAGTAAACAAAATATGAGCATATCTTTTTATTTTACTAAAGTAAATAGTAAATAGTTTAGAAGTTACAAGAGTTTAAAATTTTAATAGATAAGTTCGGCAACGCCGCTTTATTTTGGAAACTAAGCATTTTTGAGAAAAAATTTTCAAATAAAAGTTATACCATTCTTAGTGACGCACCATTTGAGAATATGGCCATGACAATGAACCTCAAGGCAAAGATCAGGCGATAACAACTTGTTCACCCTGTATAATTTTGGTATTATAAATAGAAAATAATTTTGAGTTAGTGTTTTGTTAACATTGCTAACTAAAATATTATTTCCGACTTTAAATCTTGTTATATAATTATGATTACTTTAATTTAGAACTTCCTTATGGGAGTATATACAGGGTGGCCCAACTAAGCCCAGCTTATTTTGAAAGCAAATCATTTTTGAAAAAACCCTGAAACCGGTCAATTTTTATTTGGTGGGGGACCAATTTTTATGGTAACGCAAGGTTGTCCCTTGCGTTACCAGTTATGCAGGGAAACTAAACATCCTCCTCTGTGAGACAATGTATTGAAAATTATAAAGCCCATTTACGAAAGTTTATCGTCAGATGTGTTACTGCCTCGATGTTTTGGTTCAGAAACCCAAAATAATAATGAATCTCTGAATTCATTGATTTGGACTTTTGCACCAAAACATATACATGCCAAAACACACATTATTGAAATTGTAACTTTCATAGCAGTGTGCATTTTTAATGAAGGCTTGATTCCCATCATAAAAATGATGACTCTTATGGGACTAACAGTTGGTACAGAAGCTTATGCATTCACCACGCGACGATACTCGGATTGAGCGCTCGGAAATACGAGCATCTAACGCTTCAAAGAAGGCCAGAACTGCTCGTTTAGAAGAAAGAAGTGCGGAAAATATTTTGAAGTAGAGGAAGGCCCAATATGTGGAGTAGGAATCGCAGATTGAAAAATTGTAAGTATTAACTACCATTGTGTGGCTTACACTACGCGAAACTTTATCCGAAACTTTAATTGCGTTTTTCTCGAAACTACTTTTTTCGAATTTCTTGTCATGATTTCTCAAGTTCTACTGAACATTTCTTCTCTATACATTTCTCGATAAAACTATAACAAAATTTCAATTTTTACTGTTTTTAAAAAAAGCGGAAAAGAAAAATAATGGTAAAAAAACTTCTCTTCTTTTTAAATACCCGTAATTTTGCGGAAAAAAAAGGTTTTTAGTTAGTACGATAGCAGTATTCCTTTAGATTAATATATACAGCGTGCGTCTCGATTTATGAGACGATTCACGGCGTTTCAATTTTGCGCATACGCCTCTTTCGTAAAAATTATAATTTATTGTCCCACCAAGTTGCTTACAAAAACCCAATCCACCAATCCCGAGGCATTGCGCTCACAATTCAATTGTATCAAATGCAAATTTAAAAAATGCAAATACGATTGGTGTTTACGCGACGCGGTGTTAAGATGAATAAGAGCCGCGCGCCAGCTCCAGCGCATGAGAATCTCACTGTCTCATTTGCTTGACGCAGCAATGTATTTAAACTGGCTAAAAAGCTAAGATACGTACTCCTAATTTTCACATCAAAGATCTGTGTTTTTCGTCCGATTTTCAAAAAAAAATTGCTTTGTAAAGGAGAATGTTCATTTTAACACCCTTCTTAATTTTATTTATTTAGGGGTACGCTAACACCTTTAAAAAAAATTCCCAAAACGTTCAATTTGTTGTACTGTTTTACCGATTGTTGAGTCGCCGGCGTCAATTTAAAAAAATTGTAGCGCCGTCGGGGTTTAAAGGGAAGTAACGAAATTTGGCACTGTTAATTCGTACATCCTATAGGTTAACCTGACAAATTTTCAAGTCTCCAGGGCTACGGGAAGATCCACGTCACCTGGATAAAAAAGATGTACTTTAAAATCGTCTTTAAAAATGTGTCATATTTTAAAGCGTTTTGTTAAAATTAACCCCTAATATTGCAACTCGATTTACGACAAAAACTCATTTTGATGTCTCCTTTCGTTTTTGAGATATGACTGAAAAATCCTCCGTTTTTACAAAATTATTAATATCTCTAAAAGTATCTGATTTCAAAAACCGATCGCCGAGACAAATTTCAAAGTCCTGATCTTAAAAAATTTTAAGATGATTTCAAGACCAGCCCCGCATATAAACGATAATGATGTTGGAAATTTAAAACTTTACAAAAACATTTCAGAATTCCTTACTTTTTTGTATCTAAACCCTTCCAAAGTGGTTAAGCTAAACTAAATTAGTACTTATGACCAAAATAAAAATTTTCTCGAACCGTATTAAAAATGAATCAAGGTACTACCAAACTTCCAAAAAAGGAGAACATTATTATGATCGTTTTACAAAAGTTAACTATTTTTATAATATTTTTTTCAATTCCACCATATTAGAAGATACCCACATTACCAGATGAAGTTTTAAATTACCAAAATCATCATTCATTTGCCAGCCGGATATTGACTTAATTCGAAAGACAAGGTCCTGAAAATTTTCTCAGCTATCGGTTTTGAATTTTGTCTCTACGTAATTTTAAAAGGAAGCCATATTTTCCAAAAAAAGAAGTAAAACTGGTGAATTAAATTTGTAAGAAAAAAATCACAAAATTTTGCTAAAATATTTATACCCAATACAATCTAGGAAGGCGCAATATATGACCAAAAATTATTTTTAAGGCAATTATGTAGAAAAAATTATGACGTTTGGGCTATCGTACGTTCTAGTAGAAATAATACTTTTAGAGATATTAATTATTTTCTAAGAACGGAGTGTTTTCAGTCATAACTCATAAACGAAAAGAGATTTCAAAATGATTCTGTTTTTTTCTCGTAGAGAAGACCTTAAAACGTTTCCTGGAAGGTTCAATACGTCATAGTCAAATCCAATATTTGAGGTTAATTTTATCAAAATGCTTTTACGAATAGCTAGTGCTAAATATCGTGAATTTCCTATAAATCCCGATTTTACTATTTTTTTTATTTGAAGACGACTACAGAATTTATAACTGTTAGCGTACTAGAAAAATTAGTAAGGGTGTCAAGATGAACATTTTCTATTCAAACGAAATTTGTTTTTTAATCGGACGAAAAAAACAGCTCTTATAGGTAAAAATTGGAAATAGCCTTTAAAAAATTAACCGATAAATCCTTTGTATCCAGGCGCCAGTGCCTAATTTCGTAGTTTCCCTTTTAAACGCTAACGGCGCTGATGCATTTTTTAAAATTGACTCCGTCAGCGTCGACTCAACAATCGCTAAAATAGCACAAAGTAAGGGAGGGTCTAGGATTTCATCTTGGGGAGGGCAAATTATTGATGAAAATTCAAAATTGGGCGATTTTGTGGGGATCCCGAAATTAAAAAAAAACCTAGGTTACCCTAACATAATCTTAATATTTTATAATTTTGAAAACATATTCAGGATATTCTCGAAAATGGCACAAGAGCGTAGTACGTTGTTGGAGACCCTTCACGTAGATCCTCAGAAAAATAGCTAAAAGGTCCTCTTGACCAATTAAGATATGAAGAGACAAAGTCTGGTATTCAACTTTTTTTGATATGAATTATGAAAACCCGCTAGTGGTCCTTAAAAGTTTGGGTTCTCATTAGTCGTGAAGTAATAAATTAAATTTTAATCCTATTATTCACAATTTATTTTTTTAAATTGAAAATTAGGACGGGTAAATATTGTAGGTAATTTTAAATAAAAAAAATGATTTCCCAACGTTGTCTCATCAGATCTCGGTCATTTGGTTAAGAGGATTATTTAAACTATTTTTCTGAGGATCCCTGAAAAGCTCGTACTGGAGAGCTCTGGCGTCATTTTTGAGACTTGGAACTTCCTGTATTTTAAAAATTGTTAATTGAAAATATTTACAGTGTATCTCAAAAAGAAGTGACGAGAAGAATATCGTAGAAAGTAGACTGTACTCATCTACAAAAAAAACATTTTTTTTAATTTTCACAAAATAATTAATAGCTCTTAGCTCCAAAAGTATTATCTGTACCAGGACGGAATAAAAAGTAATTTTCGGTTGAATATTGTGTATTACTGACCGGATTAGTACAAAAAAAACGCAACTAACCAGTTTTAACAAAGTATAAAATACGCCCTCTTGCAATAGTTTGCATCAGTAAATTAAAAACCAATTTTTGAAAAAAAATTACCCCTGCCTTAAAAGAATCTTTAGAAATTTCGAATGATTTTAAGATTAACCTCGCAAATGAAAGATGAGGATTTTGGCAACTTAAAAATTATAAAAAATAGTAGATAATGTAGGTACCTTCAACTAAATTTTGCGATTCTGTTAATGTGTATTTTTGAAAATTCATATTTTGCTTAATAATCAAACTTTAAAAAAATTAGTACACAAAAGTTTTTTAAATTTATTTTTGTCATAAGTACTAATTAATTCTCTTTAGTTTGACCACTTTGGAAGGGATTAGATACAAGAAAGTAATGAATTCCGAAATGTTTTTGTGAAGTTTTAACTTCCCAACATCATTTTCTTTTAGTTGCGGGGTTGATCTTGAAATCAATCGAATTATTTAAGAATTTTTTAAGATCAGTACTTTGAAATTTGTCTCGGCGATCGGTTTTTGAAATCAGATACTTTTAGAGATATTAATAATTTTGTAAAAACGGAGGATTTTTCAGTCAAAACTCAAAAACGAAAGGAGACATCAAAATGAGTTTATGTTGTAAATCGAGTTGCAATATTAGGGGTTAATTTTAACAAAACGCTATTAAATATGACACATTTTTAAAGACAATTTTAAAGTACATCTTTTTTATCCAGATGCTGTGAATCTTCCCGTAGCCCTGGAGACTTGAAAATTTGTGAGATTAACCTCTAGGATGTAAGAATTAACAGTGCCAAATTTCATTGCTTCCCTTTAAACCCCAACGGCGCTACAATTTTTTTAAATTGACGCCGGCGACTCAACAATCGGTAAAACAGTACAACAAATTGAACGTTTTAGGAATTTTTTTTAAAGGTGTTAGCGTTCCCCAAAATAAATAAAATTAGGAAGGGTGTTAAAATGAACATTCTCCTTTACAAAGCAATTTTTTTTTTGAAAATCTTACGAAAAACACAGATCTTTGATGTGAAAATTAGGAGTACGTATCTTAGCTTTTTACCCAGTTTAAATGCATTGCTGCGTCAAGCAAATGAGACAGTGAGATTCTCATGCGCTTGGAGCCGGCGCGCGGCGCTTATTCATCTTATCACCTCGTCGCGTCAACACCAATCGTATTTGCATTTTTTAAATTTGTATTTGATACATTTGAATTGTGAGCACAATGCCTCGTGATTGGTGGATTGGGTTTTTGTAAGCAACTTGGTGGGACAATAAATTATAATTTTTACGAAAGAGGCGTATGCGCAAAATTGAAACGCCGTGAATCGTCTCATAAATCGAGACGCACGCTGTATACATTTGCTAACTATCGCCTAAATGAATTGACTAATCGTATTGAAAATTCGCATGTCTTTGGAAAACCATATTCTACATATTGGACTTATTTAAGGGGGTATAGGCATGAATTTTAGGTATTTTTTAGGTGCAATAAAAAAACACTATTTTTACAATCCATTATTTTACAAAATATTTATTAATGTTTAAACAATACATGAAAAAAAGTGAAAAAAATTTAAATTCTAAAAGTTACAAGCTGATGTAGTGTGGGGTCTCATGGCGCGCGAAGTTTGTCAAGTTTGTAACCCTCCTCCATCTGAAATAAAAAATATACAGGGTGTTCATTTTAAAATAACTAAATGACTCTGGAAAAAAATAATTTGGCAACTTTTTGATTCCTAACCCATCTAAAAATTTTAAAGAAGTACTTAAGAGCATTCCTTCCTTAACATTGTAAAGGCTATTTTGAGGTTTAGTGGACTAATTCTACAGCCCTTATAAATTATTATTTTAAAATAATTCTTTCAAAATTTAAAAAAGAGATAATTAATCTACAAAAAAAAATTACACATTTTTCATAGTTCTTGTTTAAAAATGGAGTTTTTGTGCAATTTTTATTGGAATATTGTAGCGGAACTATTTGAGATATTAAAAATCGGGTTGCGCCGTTTTGTAGAACATACATTTATTTACATTTCCGGAATTTTTAGTGATAATTGATAAATAATAAATGTGCTGCATGTAGACTAGTATTTGTCGTTTTGCACATAAAATTTTGTTTATTGGATTTTATTCAGTTTGTGGGCGGCGGGAAGGGGCGGCAAGATATGAATTGTTTTAAAAATTGTTTGTTTTTTTATAGGGTACCAGTTCTAAAAGGATATAACTTATTTTGAGGAAGAAGATTTTGAACACGCGGTTTAGGAAAGAATGCTTTTAATAATGGTCCAATTTATGTACATTTACTTTTACTTTTATTTTTATCACATTTGGATTCATTTTTAAGTTTTGACAATGAAACAAGTCCATTAACGTAATAAAAGATATTTATTTATAATTATTGAAAAACAAATCAATTACCATATTTTCTTATAATTTTTTTTGTTATAAATTAGTTTTTCCTATTCTCTTTTAGAGTGTCCTGTAAATGACTAAATCAAAATAGGGCGAAAACAAATCATATTTTTATTTTCAGGATAAAAAGACCTTTAAAATGATGCATCACTTGACCCCCATTCCCGTTTAAAATACTCAAAGGGGTGGTCCTGTGGGGTAGAGGGTTGCAAAGACAACTTTAATTTCATTGTAAATAGAAGTCCCAATAAAAATAAAAATTGACCTGTGACGGCATTTTTACATTAAGATATTTTTTCGAAATTTAATTTAGGGTGGCTCCTTTTAAAATGAACATCCTGTATATTTTTTGTTTCCGATGGAGGAGCGTTACAATCGTGACAAACTTCGCGCGCCATTTTTTTGAGACCCCTCACTTTATCAGCTTGTAACTTTTAAAACTTAAATTTTTTTCACTTTTTTCTTTATGTCATGTATTGTTTAAACATTAATAAATATATGAGTAAAATAATGGATTGTAAAAATATTTATTTTCAAATTGGGCCCTTCCCTCAATTTTAATTCTTTAATGAACCGAAGCCAATATGGTAAAGATCAGTTAAATAGTGACCCTTAGAAGCTTCTTTGCCATCATGGTACACTACAGCAAACAGTTTATAATGTTTCTCTTTTGTTTGATAAGTATTTTTCAAAGATAATTATTGCGAATCAATTTTAAGGTCAATTGGAAATTCTACTTGTTTGATAATCTTTGTACATTCATTAAATTGAAAACTGGAACATTTTAAATGTAAAATAAGGACAACCGGCAATTCTTCATTAACAAGTTGCCGCCATGCTTTAACCTTTTCATTTGTTTTCGAACTTGTGACTCCTGCCAACTGATTTTTGCGAACCAATACATCAAGTGCTTCTTTGACTGAATTTACTTTCTCAATATCAAGTTGCAAAGTAAAAAATAGCTGAATATTATCAGTATATTGATCATCAGCTTAGTGCAGTCTCAAACGAAAATATCCTCCAAATAAATCCTAATAGGAGTGCGAATAATTTCAGTTCGTCTAGATACGTATCCCTTATTTTTTGGCCTAATTAGCTGCCACTCTTTATTACCATCTAGACCATTATTATCAGACTTTTCATCTTCATTAACAAGCTTTACTAATTCTAACATTTCATCATTTAATCCATTTAAAAGCTATTCCAAAAATTCTTCATCATCTTCCTGCTGACCTTCCACAAAGGGCCTATCGTAATTAACCGATATATTCAAATCCTGTTTCTTTGTATCAGTATGCCAATTAACCCTCTGACCTGACGGAAGAAAATAAAATTCCTCAACAAACTTAACCATATTATCAATTATTTTTGTATGCTTCCTATTATCCTTAAGAGTGATATCTTCGCCTAAAGTCATCATCAAATTATAGAAAGGAGGACAAGCAATAAGTGCTTGAAGAATCGAGTTTATGTCGCAGAAATTACCTCAATTAAATTAACCTCTTGGTTGTAAGATTGTTATTTAGTGATAAATTGTTTAATTGGCAATGATTTCACCCATCCTGTAATAATATTGAAAATATCCCTTCTTCCTTTATTGAGAAGTAAATTTTCATTCCTAGTAGTTTGTACGCATTGTTTTTTTGTTAAAATCCTTAACTTTGGACTTATTGGAAAAGCTTCTGCCTATATCGGATCCACTAACATTTAAAACATAAAATATTTCATCCAAACCTGTATCTTTGGGAAAGGTATTTAGAATTGCAGCAGCACCGCCCTTTGAATTTCGATGCTAATTCTTTGCCTTAAATATTCAGTTGCTAATTTTTCTTCCGTTTGTTCTGTTATTTTTTTGTTATTTTTATTACAATTTAATCCATGATGACCAAAAATATCAACTTCAAAACCACATTTATATTGGTAAGAATTGCAAACTTCTATACCTAAACGTAAAGCAATAGCAATACGCAAGCTATTGTCATCTAAAAGATTTCCCAAAGAAGCAATAGGGATTGCTTTAAGCCATGAACCTGATTCTTTCTCATAGAGCTTTTAGTCTAGCTTGATTTCTTAATGAAGAATTTAATATAAACTCATCATCAACTAAATTCATTAATGTTTTGTCCCATTGTTTTTGAAAGTTTTTAAGTTTACGTTTGGGTAGATCAGTTTTTAAACAACATTCATTAATTAAAATTGATATAGTATATTCCAAATTAAGATCAGGAACTATTTTAGATGTAAGACCAGATACAGAAAAAACCGAAGCCAAATAGGCTGGAATAGCATTTCCTCTGTTCTGCGTAAACCAATTCCTCTTTTATTAATTGGAAGTGCAGCTGGTCTCCATGATTCATCAGACAATTTGCTGTTTGATATTGAAGATAGAGTGGATTTTTATACATCATCAATTTCTATTAATTTATTTGGAAATTTCCAAGACCGAGAACATCTTAAAATGTGCAATACTTTTGGAGCACTCAAACAATTAACTAAAAGAAACAAAGCTTGATGAGCACAAATTTCTGATAATCTACTTGAAAAAAGTTTTACAGTAGACATTTTATTATCCATTATATTCGGAATTCCTTCAATAAGAACCAGTGATCCTAAAAGTGATAAATTTTTTTAATCTACCAATTTTATTTCTGGTGCAAACTCAATAATTTCATTAATACTATTCTCTTTAATTAACACATCAATATCACCAAAAACAAATGCTTCACATTTCGATAAATTTAGTGTTAATCCAATTTCATTTCCCATACTAATTACTTATTTAAAATCATCTTTAATTATATTTATTGGACCAGCTAAAGTACCATCATCTAAATACCAAGTTAATAAAGGAGATTTTAATGAAAAATTTAGGTCTTTGGTTAAAAGAGAAAAAAGAAGTGGTCTTAAAGGATCTCCTTGCTAAACTCCACACGAAGATTTTAATGAAAATTTTCCAAAAAGAAGATCGGAAGGATGCTTGTACATTTGCTCAATATACTTATAATAGTCTGGCAAATATTTATAGGTTACTTCCAAAACGTTATCCCTTCTAATAGAATTGAAAGCATTAGAGAAATCCAATTTTAACAAAACTTGAATTTTATCAGCTTTCTTAATATAAGCTTTTGTTGCATGAACTGCTGCTTCCAAACCTTCTTGGGTCGCGTAACCTAATTGGACAGATCTTAGTAAATCATCCATTAATTTTGAAACTCTACGGCTAACAATTTTTCCAGATATTCTTCTGATTGTATTTCCTACAACAATTGGACGAATTTCACCAACTTTCTTTCTTAATGCTGTTAAAGGAGCTCCATAAAATATCGGGCAAATTTCATTAGGCACATTTCCTATTAACATTAAATTTATTAATTTTGCCAAACTTTCACTAACTTTTTTACCGGTTTACTCCTAAAACTTCTCCAGTAATGTCTTTTAAATGTTGAGGTCTCAAAGCATCTACTCCCCGCGCAGAACCATTCGGAAATGATTTTATCGCATTCAATACTTCTAATGCTGATACATCATCAATTACGTTTACTTTGACATCATAATTTTTATAAACTGCATTTTGATGAATTGTGGGATGTTTATCAATTAATATTTTAAAAATTTCCTCCGAACATCGTTAGATGACAAGATTTTAACAGCACCACTGATATCACTATCAGAAATTTTTATTTTCACTGCTTTTTTCATATTTGGAATGCCAAGTTTCTTCACAACAAAATTTTCCTCTAATTCCATTTTTTGTAAATTTTTCTTAATATTTTTTGTAAGTGATATATTTCTATTTTGTGATTTGGGTAAATTTAATACTGAATAAGTAAAAGTCAAAGGGTTCGTCCAAGATAATATATCATTATATTTTACGCAAAGTTCTAAAATTTCAATAAACGAATTTGCAACCGAAAATCTTGCTGCTTTAGTATCCTTCGCTTGACTTTTGTACCAGAATGAAGATTACTAATTTTACATAATATATTATCTACATTAGATTTGGAATGTATTATGGATTTATTAATAAGTTTATATTCATTTTCATTTTGAAGAGTCGCTTGTCCTTTGATACATACTTTGCTCCCCGTGTGCCTCTTGAATCCAGAAAGTAATAAATTTTTCCTGCCACATAACTCACAATCTTTTGTACTCATGTATAATATAGATCAAACGTTAAATTGTACTAACGTTTATTTATAATAATAAGCAGTTTTTTAAATTAAATCGAAGCAATCAACCGACAATATTTATTACATACCTGAATCTTCAAGCGGGGGTTGAAGGACAACATCATTAACCAATTGTGGTAACTGATCTCCTTTGAACCAATCAAATTCATAATGTTTATCTACCACTTTCCACCCATGATCCATTGGGGAAAGTTCACTCGGGATTTTACGATGTGCATTGCGCCAAATATTTGCTATATAGCACGTCCTCAAAAATTGTTCGATCAATTCGGATTGGCAATACTGATGCGTCAACATTTTTTACTTTAATTTGAAAGTTATGATTTACGTGTGCACATTTGCACGTTTTCGAAAATATTTGAAATCGTGCTTCGTTAACTGATTTTAATTTCTTTAAGCTATATAGTTGACAAACATATTGTTCTATTTTTTTAAAAATGTCACTTCTGTTATTTTCGCTTATTTGGCCGAGATCGATAAATGCGTTCTGAAAATCAATGCTTTGCTGAATTATTTGCGGAGGTCTTTTTTTTTCCTTTTTTATAGAACGCAGGATTGAAATCGCACCCAGTGAAAGCGTGTAATCCTGGCAGGGTATTGCAAATGGAATTTCCCAATTTTTAATGTAATTTTGTCACATCGATCATTCTTTGATGGTTACCAGTACCAACTTCGATCCAAATCTTTGATGAGCTTACTAGATTTTCCATGGTTCCTAACATGATAACTAGAATATCAGTATAGGAACATCTGATTAAAATATTTGAATCTTTAACGATATTGCAAGCATGATAAATAATTTTTGTGTGAGCCTCTTCGTGCGATGTGCTAGTAAAGTCTTCTTCTACAGTTTTTCTGACTTTTCCATCTTGGATTTTATATTGATAACATTTATCATAATTTAATTGCACTGTCTTAACACCGAAATATGGTGCAATTTCATCATTAGCCCAATGCTCAATGAGAAATTTAATGAATGCTTCTTTGAATTTTATGTTGCGAAGTTATTTTGTGAAATCACCACGTTTCTGTTCGGGTCCGGAGATGTTGTAGTCCCGTTTTTCCGAAGTATTCCGCAATACATGTTCACAATCCTTAATCGAGGGGGTAAAATATCGATCAAAAATAATTACAATGTTCTGTGCATTAAATTTCACAACCATTTTTAATAGCTGTTTCGATTTGTTACCGAATGTCAATGGTACGTCCTTCATTGAATGCAGCAAAAAAAACCATCAATTAAGACAACATCAGTATATGGAGGCGGTTTGCTAATGATATATATTTCTAAAACCTTCAGCAAGGCGGATTTGTTTGTTTTACAGTGCGTACCATCTAAATGACACAATGCCAATGGTAATGGAGTCAAAGAATAGGACAAAACTTTTTCGAGATCAATCTTTTGTTCAACTGAAACAGAAAGAAGCCGCCCAAACAGGTCGCGTTGCATTCGAACCTCTTGGATCTTTCCATTTACTTTCAGTTTTTTTTCTTTAAACCGTCTGTAAACGTTATAACTTTATTAGTTGAAATTCTCGCCTCAAATCGTGTACTATCTTCATTGCAGCCAGAAATGAACGCTTTTTTCAATTTATCGGCATCTTTCTCAATATTTAACAAGCATGTTGTTGCTGCTTCTGACGCAGCTTGACCACTAGAAATGTTAAAAAGTAAATTCGTATCTATACTGCAATCAAAAGGATTCATGTTTTGATTAATTCCATCTATTAAGTTTTGAAGCTGGAACACACTCTTTTTGATTCGATTTTATTCGAGATCAGCAGTAATATCTTGAGTTTATCTTAAGCCAGCTCGTTGTAATACGTGAGATATAATTGTACATCTTATGCTATGGCTTTTACACCAGCGCTGTCGAGCTGATATGGAGTTTGTAAAATGCAAAGCTCCCGTTAATCTACTAGCTGCATCGGCGTTAATGGTCTGCTCCAGTGTAAGACCAATAGGTATTCTGGAGAATGGCTTATCTGTTCGTTTTATTCCAAAAGAACCTCTTTCTAGCTGTACTTTTAGTCCTGGATGAGTTTCCTCAACTCTACACAATTTATTATAATACATTACAAGCCAACGGGCGTAATTTGGCTGATTAAACACAAAGAATAGATTAGTTATTTTACTCAAAACAGATTTAAATAATTCAAAATCGTTTGTTCGAATACTGGCAGTAAGTTGTAAATAGTGATTAATAAAATTAATGTTAATCATATAATACTTTGCTGTCTGTCCGTGCTCGCCGTTAAACTTTTTCATACTGTACTGTTCATACTTTTGAATTATATCTAATAAATCAGCATTGTCTATTGTAGGTACTGTAGAGCGATTCTTCGGAAAATCCCCAAGATATTTTTTTACATTTTCAGTTGTTTCAATATTTTCTGAAAGTACAAAACTTTCAAAATGCAAGATGGAAAAAGCTAAGCTTATTAATGGGTGAAGTCTCTTACACCTATTAAAGTGTTTTCCAGTTACAAAACCATTCAAAGATCCACTTGCAAGTAATTCTGGGTCCATCAATATATTTATTATACCACTGTTGTCTACATATTTACCAATCGCTTTAAAATATGCCATTTGAATGTGAAAAGCAGCAAAATGTATAAAAAGATTATTAAAATTCTGAGAATTTTCTCTCTCCATTGATTGTATTTGCATTGCAATTTTCGCTATGGGTAAATCATATGTGACTTGCATGTACGGTTCATGACATTCAAGTGCAACTTTCTGAGCTTGATGCATTGTTTCTAAAACTAAATGGTTACTAGTAGGAGATGAGTTAATAGATGTTAAATACGAAATTTTTTTTTTGCAGATTTATCGATAAATAATTAACTATTAAAGACAACCCACATAGGAATCTTGAGTGCATGAGATAATATCTAATATCCAAGAAAAACGTATTTTTTCATGAGTGTTAAAACTTTTTGGGATGGAACATGTAGCTTTCTCAGGAAGTATCTGCAGAATTTCTACAATTTTTGGCTTCATTGGATAAGCTTGTAGATTTGTTGTAATCGCGTCAAAAGTCCGCCTTTTTATTTTTCTACTTAATTCTGATAATGGCTCATCGATGCAGAAATCCTCAATTTCAAGTAACTCATCATCTCTTCTTATTAATTAAGATTATGTACTTCATTAGTTTGTAACAATTTTTCATTCCTAGAAAATTTAGACTACTCTTTAAAAATATTTTACAATAATTAAAATATTTTTTTTTATATATTATAATTTGTATACTGTATTTGTCTGGAAAATATTAAGCGTGTTAATTTCTCTTCAGTTAATTCAGATTTAGTTTTGATAAATTTCTACTCGATTATCTCAATATTATTCCTTTAATATAATTCTTGATTTGTAATTTTTTTTTATTCTTAATCATTATTCTTTATTTCTAATACCTTTTTTTTAATATATTTAATATTAATTGAATTTTGGTTTTAATACTTTATTATTATAAGTTCCCAATAGAACCTTAAATAATTACTTAAATAAGTTTAAATAAAGTGAACTTGGCTTGATCAGGATTTTGGAAAGACTAGTTAAGAACAAGTAAGTAAATTTTGTTAATTTTGAATTTAGTATTTTAAACCAACAAAGAAGAAAATAATAACTCAGCTTGTGTTGATTTAAGATCATGTTGGTCACCATTAAGTTTCATGTAAACGTCGGCTTAACCCCATTAAAAGAACCCAATAATAATTATTAAATTAATTAATGTGCGATCGGACGTCTTTTTGATTTTTTGTCTTAAATATTATTTTTAAATAACATCAATAAAATAATATAGACCAACAGGGGTTAATAAGCTGAGGGTCGACGTGAGATTTACATTTAATAACAACGAAAACAAGAGCGAGTAACTCCCGCCACTGCGACCTCACGTTTAAATCTTTCATTTTCTTTACTAACTGACTGAGTCCTGTCCTATCAAATGGTTGACTGAATATTTTTTTGTGTTTTATATTATATAAACTACATATAGAAATTTTTTTTAGATTTTAAAAATCAGTTTCACATTTCTTATTTTTCATACATACTTGGAGCCTGACTGACCAACCCTGTCCTAACGTTCATCTGACTGACTACCATAATTCTTTATTGTATGAAATATACAAGCCGTATACAAAGTTTCAGCCTTTGTAAATTAATTGCATTACCTCATTAATCACGACTTGTTTGACCACTCACCTACGACACCTGTCCTAACAACGACTTGACTGACCATAGTATGTTCATGTATACCACTAATACAACCAAATATAAACTAGCCTTTGTAAATTCAGAGACTTTTTTGGTTCCGGGCTCTCCGACTATAGGCTCTGTTCTGCGTAAACCTATTTCTCCTTTATTAATTGAAAGTGTAGCTTGTCTCCATGATTCATCAGACAATTTGCAGTTTAATATTGTAGAAAGAGTAGATTTTAATACATCGTCAAATTCTATTAATTTATTTGGAAATTTCCAAGATTGAGAACATCTTAAAATGTGCAATATTTTTGGAGCATTCAAACAATTAATTAAAAGAAACAAAAAAATATTGTTTTTTTTATTGCACCTAAAAAGTACCTAAAACTCATGCCTATAGACTAGAATACCCCCTTAAATAAGTCCAATATGCAGAATATGGTTTACCAAAGACATGCGAATTTTCAATACGATTAGTCAATTCATTTAGGCGATAGTTGGCAAATTTAAGCGCTTCATTTCAAATTTTCTTGATATTTGTAGTTTTGATCATTTTTTCAGTGGAGCTTTTTTAAAATTTCTCTTTTTTCGTACCCAGAGGAGTCTTGTGTTTACCAATTTCTTCTTTTAACTTGATTTTGTAAGTCAAACCAAACACTTTTACGGCAGTAGTAAGGGTTTTTTGTTTTTTAAAACGCCGTTAAGCGAACGTTGTTTGTAAAGAGCCCTGTTTTACTACTGCAGTACGAGTGTTCAGTTTGACTTACAAAAACAAAAATGGCAGAAATTGGATACCACAGGACTCTTCTGTGTACCAAAAAAAAAGATATTTTAATAGAAAGCTCCACTGGAAAAAACTTATGATCAAAACTGCAAATATCCAGCGCTCAAATTTGCCGAATATCCTCTTACGCAATAAATAAAGTAAACCGCAGAAAGTAAAAATATAAAGTGAAGAAAAGTGCATTTTTAAGTACGATAAAACAAGGATTATTACATACTAATTCATACTAATTATTTAATAATAGAAGCGTTGTTGATGTAAGATGTAAGACTAGTTTTTGCGACGAAAAAGACTTCTCGTCTCGCTACTATGTCTAGTAGTCTGCACCCCTATTGGTGGTTAAAGCGTGGCCTGCCGGCTCAGTGAAGTAGGGCGTGTCCTAAATATGTTGGAAAAAAATAAAAGCACATACAAGTTGCTTCCAAAATACAAAAACTCGTGACAAAAATGGTACTAGGAAGCAACCGATAGTACGAACGATCCAAGAATTTAATTAAACAATCAAATTTAAGTATACAGTAAAAAAAAGAATAGTTAATGTTTTCAACCAAATACTTTAAGCTAAGTTAATGTATAAAAACTTCAACTTAACGTATAATTCGTAAACTAAGATTAATCCTGCACAGATAATAATCCTGCACATAAAATAAAAATGTCGTTTACCGTAAAGAGTTACAAAAAATTGTATTACTACTATGTACTGGTGCAAATACTTTAAAAACCTGTAACACTCCCGATGTTCAGGCACTATCAGTTAGTCTACCAACCCCGTACGACCAGTTCAGTGAAGAGGGTGGGGTACAAAAAAAAAGTTATCCTATTTGGACGCCACGTGCCTGGTAATAGCATGACTAACCTACAATTTCTTACTACACATTCAGGCAACAGACCGAGCACGAAATCTGTCCACCCTACAAGCCACTCAATTAAAAAAACAAAAGTAACCTCCAATTTCCGATAATCAATCCTAGGATCGTTGAGAGTGTCAAGGCAGCCTTAGTTAAACCAAACAGTTCGATATAATGATATATTTAAAAAAAAGTAAACAAGTTAGCACAAGTAATGCTGTGCAGTAAAAGTACATAAATATAAAAATAAATTGTTGTTTGACGCTGATAGTAAGTAATATATTTACAGCAAATCAAAACTTATTGGTTCCCACTAATAGCGTAGGAAATCATTCATCAAAAATAAAAAGAATGGTAAATTTACACGAAAAATAATTGCGTTTACACCAAAACATCTGCTTAAACTAGGTGCAAATATACGTTGTACATAATGACAACAGTGAAACACTAATGCAATAGAATCATACAGTTTATCTTGATACGTTATAGGGGGCATAAGCTTATCTGCCCCTTACAGGGTGAAATATAAATAATTTTTAATCTTACGCACTCGAAAATAACAAGCTTGATTAATGCAACCGCAATTATAAAATTATATGTTCCTTTTTTATACTTAACTAAAGGATTTATCTTGAACAAAATTATAAAAGTTCCCAGATGATAATCTGGCTACGTTTATCAATTATAAGTTTAAAGAATTTTCCGGTAAAACACGGAAATGACGTTATCTGAATTTATTATTTGTATTTAAACTAAACTAGCCATATAACAACTTGGCCAACCAACAATTTAAGCGTGATTAAATTGACAACTTTGACTTCAATAGTTTTTTTTAAACACAAAATAAACTATTAATTTTGAAAACAAAAAAAAAACTATTAATTTGACTGAAGTTGACACTACGACGAATTGTCGAAAGATGATGACGTAACACCTGACCTTATCTGATCCCGCGAGGGACGAATTTCCAATTAACTTCAGGGACCACTCCGACTCTGCTCCTCCAAAACTCAACAGACAGGAACTAATTTTGATCCAATCACCAACAACCAACAACACTGCTCCGCCAAACCTCAACAACCTGGAACTGAATTTTATCCAGTTACCAATAACCAAACCCAAAAGTATCCTTTCCCAACGAGAAAAATCCGGGAATTACGTCGAAACTCGTAAGACGATCCCATCAAAAAGGCCTAAAATTTGAACGAAAAAAAAAACCCCAATTACACACCTGAAGAACGTAGAAATTCCAAGACTTACCCAGATGTTAAGGGCCTTAATTTACCGTCGGTCTTGAGTACCTTCTAACAAGCCGTTCCAATGACCAAAATGGCGAAACCACGTCGCGTGACTTTCTATAAATCCGGCTAAGCCGCCTGCACTTAAACAATCGCAGATTTGGATTTTCCAAAAATGTATCGAGCAACGCTGTATCGTATCCTCCAAACTCATCAAGCAATAAAGAACACAATTTAATTAAAACCAAAACCACCAAGTCGGGCGTTAGGAACAGCTGCTCCATTATCAACATAAATAATTTATACCAAGAATATTATAGCAAATCCAATTATCGCGGTAAACAGCAAAACCAATAGCAAAAAATTCAGGTAACTGCAGGATGCGAAGAACGTTTTTTTTTGTTTTAGAAATCACATGAGAAAAGATGAAATCACTTGAAGTCAGGCAACCAAATGCACTGCTTGATTAACATAATCTCTGCTAACCCGGAATAATTACTTAATGAAGTTATTTTTTTCAGTCATAATTCAATTATAATATTCTTTTTTATCCATTTCAATTTGAACCGTTACAAACCAATAAGATGGTTGATAATAATTGATATTTTCCAATATTAACAAAACTTATTGTCAAATCTGACGCGCATAAAAAAGCCTTAACTTAGTTTTAAGCGGCGTAAGCTTGCGTCGCCCTTACACAATAAACACACAGTTTGTACTATAGGTATAGTACTATATTCTGCGAGAGTTAAATAATTGAAATAAAAAATATTTAAATTTCATATTCGCAACAATAGTTACTACCAGATTTAAGGTAATAGTTCAATTTTAAAGTGTAATAATATTTATGACCAAGAAAAGTTAGACAATACTGTTATAGTATGTATTTGAGACTGGATTTAAGAGACATGTAACAAACTGTGACGTGCCCTCTTATAGGGTGTTACAGTTCCCACTTTATCAAAACCCTGGGTTAGGTAAGTACTCGACTAGCTGTTAATTAAATTTGGGCGCCACTTGCTTGTATGGCACAGGGCACTTACCTTGATCAAGCAAGAAATCATTAAATTTTGATTAGGGAACAATTGAGAATTTTGGCTTGAGTAAAACAAAACAAAAATGTTTAATACATATATTGAAAATTAATCACTCAATTAAAAAAATATTGAATGATGAAGTAGATCTAGATCTGACGACAAGAATATAAGAAAATAAAAAATACGCAGTAACTAAACCTAAATTTACATATTATCTGATCAAGTTTACTGATCAATCAACATAAATGAATATGTTGATTTACAATAACAAAACTTTGATTATGATCAATCTTTACTGATCAATTAACTTAACTGAATTAGTTAGGTTGGGCATTCATTGCAACGCCAAAAAACTCTGACTTAACTCTAAACTAACCTCAAGTTACACAATAAGGTTTATTACAATCTTCAGGATGATGATGTAAACTTGTATACCTCGTTCCCAAACCATAAAAATCGGAATTTTCCACAAATCGATACTTCAAGTTAGTAATTTTTAGAACGTATCCGCAACCAATACGCCAATTTAATTATTAATGTCAGCTGAAACCGGAACGAACAAGAGTGAAATTAGGTATAGGACTTTGCAATGTAAATTTCGATTTTGTACAAACGCGATAGAAGGCGAACGGTTAATTGAAATCGAATAATTCTTTTAGGCGTTGTTTAAGAATTCCATATTGCATCTTTTGGCGCTTGTTGTTTTTTGTAATTTTCATTTTTTGTTATACTTAATAGCTGTTGAAAACGTGCAAAAATAGGAAACTTTTAGGTTCAAATTTTAACCTTATAATAGGGTATTTTTTAAATTAAAAACGTCGAAAGGTAGTTTGTTTTAAAATAATTTTTTAAAAATCAATTTTATTAATTAGTTTTTAAGTTGTCAGCGAAGTACAATGTCAATATAAACAGGACCAATTCTAGTGGCATCTCTTTCGCACAGTTATATGTTTCATTCTCCCATCGCATTTCCAAGGGACGGAGAAATCGGAGTTACACATTTTGCCGACTCTCCTCTTAACCAAATGTGGTTGATACATATAAATTTCTTCATCAAGTTCAGGATTTAAATACGCTGTAACTGCATCCATTTGATCTATATCCCAATCATAATATGCTGATAAACAAATCAAACTTTGAAGTGTCGTTACTCTTACAACTGGTGCAAAAGTCTCATTAAAATAAGCAATCCACTTCTTCTGGAGTTAAATTAGGAACTGCAATTGTGGGATACCTATTTTTTATATAACAAGCAGTATTTACTGCTTCAGCCCAAAATCTCTTTGGTAAATTTGCCTCTAATAGCATGCATCGTGGCTTTTCAATTAATGTGCTTTTGATCCTTTCTGCAATACCATTCTGTTCTGGAGTATATTCTACTGCTAGCTGATGTTGAATACCAGAGTTCTTTAAAAACTGTTTCATTTTTTCACAAACATATTCTTTGCCATTATCTGTCCGTAATTTTTTTATAAAATGACCTGTTTGTTTTTCAATAAAACTTTTAAATTCAGTAAATATTTGAAATACCTCACTTTTTTGTGTCAAAAAATATACAAAAGTTTTTCGTGTGAAATCGTCAGTAAATGTCAAAACATAACGTTTTCCACCTATTGATTTCTCTTCCAATGGGCCACATATATCTGAATGAATTAATTCTAGTATTTTTGAAGATCGCTTTGAAGATATTTTCTTAAATGGTAATTTTCTTTGCTTAACATTAAGACAACCCTGGCAGATATCTTGTTCGTCAGGGAATCTTATGTTTGGTAATCCATTTACCAATCCATTTGCTAAACGTTTCAGCCCTCCTAAACTTAAATGAGCAAGTCATCGATGTCATAGTTTGTAATCAGAAATTTTATTTAAAGTTGCTTCAATTTCTAAACTACATATTTCTTCTTCATCAACTTGTTGAAGATTATACAATCCATTATCAGATGCAACACCAACTGCAATTCCTTCTTTTGACCTGTATCGTGAAATTTCACATCGTTTACCAATGAAGGTAGTTATTAAACATTTTTCAGCTAATTGTTTGCATGAAATAAAATTATAACTAAGTTCTGGACAGTATCTTATATTTTCAATTACTGTTGGTACACATTTTCCATGTACTAATAAATTAACTGTAACATTTCCAATTTTCTTTATAGCAAGAACTTGTCCAGATGCAGTATAAATATTATATTTTTGATCAAAATTTTTAATATTTATCATCCAATCAATTATTCCAGTAACATGAACTAATGCTCCTGAATCTATATACCAGTTTTCATTGTTTTTATCGTAATTACTTAACACTGAAACTATTAATCCACCTTTGTTTTTATAGTAATTTTGTGCTCATTTTTCTTCACTTGAATATTTTTTAAAATAACAATCATTTGATTTATGACCAGTTTTATTACAATTGAAACACTTTCCATTAAATTTTGTCATCTTCTTTTTTAAATTTATTAATATCCCTTTTTCACTTTGATTGTTCTCATATTTCAATGCTTCTATCATCAATCGTTCTTTCGCCAAATCAGTTGTGAGTTTAGCACCATAATTTTCTAAAGCCATTATCAATGGTTTATAATCATCTGGTAATGATACAAATATTAATGCTGCCAAAACACCATCATTAATTTCATTATCAATTGCTTTTAATTGTTGCGCAATTATTGTCTTTTTGTTTAAATATTCTTGCATACTACTGCAATCAATATAACGAATCATAACTAGTTGTTCAGTAAGTCCAGCTATTCTTGAGAATCCTTTTGGTTCAAAAACACACTGAAGTCTTTTCCAAACATCACGACCAGTTTTAAATTCGCAAATTTCAGCGAAAATATGAGATTTTTTAGTTTTTAAAATGCTATCTCTTGATATTAAAAAAGTATAAACGACGTCACTTTTGATTTTGCAATGACGTCATCATCGATTTTTTTAAATGGAAACCCCCACTTTTTTAAATAGTTTTTGATAAACTTCATGTCACTCAATGAAAGATATAAAAACATGATTATATTTATATTTTGATTGTTCATTCGGTGACATGAATGACATATCATTATCACTTTCTAGCATATTTATAAAATTACTTTGTATTCAAAGTAATACACTATTGCACAAGTCTGGGCCCATAACCTGTTATTATTTACAGTATGTATTTGAGACTGGATTCAAGAGACATGTAACAAACATAACATTTATTTTATTAAGATTCATAACAACTGCATTAATATATCAGTATCTATAACAACAATAACATACTAGATATTATTATTCCAACAAATACGTTGAATAAAGTATCGAAAAGAAAACAATGCAAAATCTAAGAATTAGATTCAGTTAATTAATTTAAGTTCATCCGAACTACGCTATGATTTAATTTATAATTATCTATGACCATAATTGATCATAGTGAAATTGTTCATAATAAAAAAAATATTAATAAGCAAAAACAAAATTTGATGGCTTATCTGTGGGTCCTCAAAGCAGTGAATCCTACGATGAAAACAAAAAAAAAACCCAATTCCCAGTTTAGGTCCTGTCCGAGCTACTCACCTTACACTAGAACACAATAAGACCGGTGACGAAACCTCGTCACGATAATGGCGTCCCAGATCCAGAACCAGTCTCCGAAATGATTATACCAGACCCCAAATAAAATGCCTAAAATGCTGATATTTTAATTCAAAAATAATTCCTCTTCTTTTCCACGTACCTATGATGTCGGTTGGCTTTGAATTAGGAACCACTGATAGTCCTTTTTAAATTTTCTAAGGTAAACAAGGCCAATGACAGAAAAAGAAATTAATTGAACTCTAAAATCGACAAAAGGGACAAAATCAAATTTGAGTAATTGGTCAAGCAAAACTGTTACTTTAGGTTGTTAATAGGCCCGAGTGGAAAACCAGGTGCAATAAATTAAATCCGCAATGCGAAAGTTGGAACAAAAAAACAGTTTAACCAGGAAATCCAACAATCCACCGAACACCATCGAAAGAGAAGATAAATTTCCAAAAATTTCGAAATTAGACGCACTAATGTCTACCTTCACTCGACGATAAATTGCACTCTGAAAATTTTAAATTGCTTGAACTCAACTAAATCTGACCAGAAAATGCAATTTTTCCTCTTGTGCTTCTCGTTGGGATGGTTTCCAAAATTTCTCCACCAGAGGTTTCAATGTTGTCGGAATTAAAAGAAAATCCGTGGAAAACGTATTTCCCCAAAGATCCTAGCTGTCGTCCAAAAATTACCAATTAGGGAATAAAATCATCAAAATATTAAATCCGACTCCTCTCAATGCAAGTCCTAATTTATTCTTGACGAGCCTCTAATATTTCCATTAAAACGCCTTAAGCGGGTTACGCCGGAAGTTTAGGGCAAAATGTTCCACAGTGTAATTCCTGCCCGAACGACTTTGGTGTTGGAGAACAAAGGAAATTGCATTTCATGTAATCTAAATTCAGAAACGTAAACAACTCACAGACCACATAAATATGATGGACTTTCAAAGTTGAAAATGTTCTAAATATTCCTCTAAATTTTGATGTCCCAAAAACAATGAAAAACCGAAGACAATGAATGATGGTGCAGGTAAGTAATTTAACAGGTAATACTACCTCTAATAGTTTTAGTAATAAATGTGGACCTCTATAAATATTCCGAAACATACTAAGTCAGCAATAGAAGTAATTTCTAATTCCCTTTTAGATTTTCAAAAATATTAGGAGTAAAACAATAACAACCTGGAAAGATAAATTGGTTCTCAAGTGAAGAATGTTTATAGTAATTCCCAGAAAGATATTCTCCATCCATCGGTGAGGTTTAACGAACGATTTTCTAGTAGTATAAGGTCGCATTAAGCACAAGTAGATTATTTTTTATTTCTAGGAAAGTCCTATTTTGGAAAAATTTTGAAGGCAACGAAACATACATCTTTGTCCAAAAACTGCCTACCCAATGTTTAAGTTGAAAATAAATCCTTTACTGGAGTAGAATATTTTATTTATTCCCCACCTACAATCCTTACCAAAAGATAACACAAAAAAAATGTTACATTTTCAGGTCGGGACCAGTGCAATATGAATCTAAAAACAAATCATTGCACTGATCACGACCAGAAAACCAATCCCAATTCTCGCAACTCGGTGTAAAAAATGCAATAATAGCTAATTTTAGCATCCTTAAAGGCGGCTTCACACGGAGAGCTATACTATACTATACTATATATTATATCTTATATATTACGCAAAAATCGCTACACATGTAAATCAATATGACGCTTCAGACTAAGCTATAATATATAGCTATAGCTGAGCTATATATTACGGCATCGCTCGGCTTTGCCTGGTTGAGCGATATTTTCAATTTATACCTGATATAGCTCGACCCTTCCAGCGTCTCGTTCCTAGTTCTGTTCTACCAAAGTGCAAAGTACGGTGAGCGTATTGTTGGTAAACAATGGAACACCTTATTGGAACTATTAAAAAGTACCCATGTTTATGGAAAGTGGATTCAGAGTTCAGAGTACTATAAAAAAACCTTATATGATTTGCAATCCAATATCTTCGTTTATTTTTACGATATAAATGTATGATAATAGTCAACCAACATACAGAGTTGCATACATTACATAAATAATTTTAAACTTACTTATTTCATTCGTTTGTAAAGCTACATTCACAACCTCCAAATTAGTACATTGAATTAACGCGTAACTTACCTTTAACCTAGAACATAAATTATCGTTAAAACATCATTCACAACCTCAGAAATTAATGTACAATTTTGTTAGCTCCACCTGGCGGTTATTTTAAGAAAGTATCAGATTCTAACCTAAATAACGTCAAAAGTAATGTACTTTGAATATTATTATAAAACTAAAATGGTTATTAAAAGCAGTGCAGAAAAATTCATCCTGATAGTCATGGAGTTTCGTATTTATACGACAAGTTCCAGGTTAATTTAAGTTCGTGTATACGAATCATTCCGAAAATCTGCGAACGTCAAAATTAGTACGCAAAAGTTTGGAGTTTGTAAACTTCTACGTTAGTTACTAATTTTAAGTTGACGTTAAGTACTAATTTGGAGGTCGTGAACAACTTCATGAAATCACACATGCCATACTCTTACGACTAATTGTAGTTACTAATTTTAGTTACTAATTTAACATTGTGAATGCAGCTTTATACTCGATAATTCCATTCAATCGCGTAATTTCACATTTTCAGACTTCATATCCCTGCTTTTTTCTTTACAAATCGCAGTCATTCTCATCTTCCACTAAAATAAATATCGCTATTATTTATCTACAAACAATTTAAATTTATGTTTTTACATTTAATGATATAGAAGGTATTTTTTGGTATTTTGTTTATCTCATTTTCGTTGGCGGGTTCGTTCCGTATCCTCGAGATAACGCACGTGATGCGTCTGATTGCCAAACGCCAAACGTTGTTCATTTTTCATTTTGCTCCAGTTGAGTGCCCACACCAGCGCCTTGTGTAGTTACATTGTAACATTGTTCTGCTGTGCTCTTCTTGGGCTACATCCAGCTACACCAACAACGTCATTCACCATTTACATTTGTTGAAGAGACAAATAGAACCAGTTAATTTGGTGTTTTAACACTTATAATTAGGTGAGTTTTTATTACCAAATTTACTATTCGATTTATTTTATTGGGATTGATAAAAGTGAACCATCTTACTCGTATTTGTAGCGCGTTGGTTGAATCCTTGATCCATGTCATGCCTTCTTGGCTACACGTTGGATAAAATAAATCTCACTCTTAATGCATGCTTTTAGCCATTAACCATTTGATAAAGTCCACTAATTTATTAAAATTGGGCTTATACATTATGATAAGATTTTATAAATGGCCGATAATTTTGACTTGCAGATTTGCCTTGTTATTATTTTGAATAATCAGTTTTTATTGCGATTTATTTTAATTTACGATAAACAAACGCATTATAAATTAACCAAAATATTTACAGGGTAGAATAACCGAATGACGTTAAATCTTTTTTTATTATACGTCAAATTATTTCAACCCGTGGCCCGTGGCGGCATAAATATAACCTCTAAAAAATATTCTATGAAATTTTCATTAATTTTTATAAAGAAATTAGCCATTAGTAGCCAGACTTGGGCAAAAATTAATTGCTTTTACAATTAACAATTAAAAATTTAATTGTTAATTGCAATTAACAATTAAAATATATTTATAAATTTTTAATTAATTATTAATTACAATTCAAATTAATTAGAAGGGATTATATGAAGTTACTTTTGCTAAATAAGGACTCTTTAAAAGTTTTGATTTTTTTATTATTTGTGAATATAAATGAACAAATTTTGGGTACCTTTAATAAAAAAAAAACAAAATGTATAATATTTATTGTCTTCTTATAATTTAAATTAGCCTTTAAAACTACTCTCATTTCAAACATTTGATCTGACATTTTGTGACTTTTTGGAAGATTGGTCATTGTGGCATATGAAAATAACCTTTCAACCAGGGATGGGATAACGTTTCAAATCGTTACGTTATTTTATAACGTTACTTTTTAATTGCATTCGTTACATAACGTTATTAGTAACATTAAAAAATTGATTCGTTACGTTACATAACGTTATGTAACGTTACGATAAATAACAATTAAAACATAACCTTTAGTTATCTAAGATATTACATAAAAAAGTTCTTAACTGTCATCGTTATCATTATTTTATAAATATTATAATTTATAAATATAAAATAGAAATAACCTTAAATTCAAAAAATTTAGTTCATAAAATTATAAATTATAATTTTAAATTTTATTATATACATATATATTATGAAATATGTAGTATGATTTGGAAAAAAAAGTCCCAAATTATTTTTAATTTTATTTACTTTAAATTTAAATAAATACAAAATTCCAGTCAAACTATGATGTACAAGTATAAATATAAACATTATGAATTATAAACTAAATATATCTTCTTAAAACTTATAACAAAACTATAAAATGTAAATATAAAGAAAAAATAAACAAACATTTATAACTTTTCTTTTATAAATTATAAGTTATAATAAAAATAAATAATTATAAAAACACAGTCGAATTATAATGAGACAACGAGTAAAAGTAAAAAAAATCACAAATCATAATCTAAACTCTAAATTTCTAAATTGCAAAAGTTAAAAAGAGTTATTCAATCTTACAAGTAAAATATTTTTGAGTATATCTTCTCCTAAATTTTCTCTTAAATAAGTTAAAATAAATTTTAATGAGGAAAAGGTTCTCTCTACAGATACTTGTGTAGCTGGTACACCAAAAACAACCTGCGACAACTCGAATAGCTCTGGGGATTCATATTTTCTTTCCTCCCAAAACTCCAAAATTGACATGGCATGATTCATTCTTGGTACATTATTAAAACTTTCCAATAGAGCTGCGATATTCATTAATTTCATCAACACTAATTGTATTTTTCACAGATATTTCATTTAAGTACTCCTCAAAATCATCATTTGTATCTCGGGTTATGCTTGAGGTGATTGAGCCATATGCATTATTATTTTTTGAGATTGTTTCTGAATTTGTATCTTCATCATTTTTATTTTTTATACGCTTAATACTGTCCCACAGCTTTTTTAAATGAAATTTTGTTTCAAATCTATTCTCCTCAGATAATGTAGCCTGAAATCTTGGATCAAGATAAATTGCTGATTTTACCACAACATTATCTAAAATATATTTTTCACGTTTAAGTAAATTTTCATAAACATGTTTTCCAATAGCAGTTTTTAGTTTTGACGTAGCAAGTTTACATTGTAGCCATTCTCCATAAAAATCGGTAATTGTTAATTGTTGCATTTGAAATTTTTTTGTAGCAAATGGTAGTGGAGCCATAATTTCTTTTGCTGTTTCCCAATGAGTGGACTGAAGATGAAGATCACTATTATCTGCAGCCAAATCTAAATACAAGTTTTTAAATTTTAGCAGAGTTTCAATCATATTATAGTATAAATATTCTGAAGATTATTCGCAACTTATTCAAAATTTCAATTACTTTGCAAGATAAATAATCTCCAGTATGTTTTTCTGTTAATTCTATCATGGCTAGTGTTCGAATGACAATTTTTGATTTCTCGACAAACTGAATATTAATCCCTAGTATTGAACGATTTAGTCTTGTTGCACAATCAAGTTTTAATGATAGCATTCTGTTTTTGGCTTCCTCTTTAATTTTTCCTTTTATATCATCTGCTTCTTCAGTAATAATTTTTTTTATATTTTCACGATTAATACTTAACTTTTGGTCGACTGAAGTATTATTTGTATTGATCGCTTTTAGAACTGGATCAAGAATTTTCCTAAAGCTACTGTCTTCAACTGCAGTCAAAGGTCTTCCATTAACAGCCACCATTTCAATACAAGCATTCCTTATTACATCACTAGAAATATTAACCCGCACAAATTCAGTTCTGATTTTTAGAAAATTACTTATGTCCATGTTTTGTTTTTTCTGTTTCTTTTCTATATTTGAATCCAAATTTTTTGTTTCTATTTCTTCTCATTTTCGTTTATTATTATTTTCAATATTTTAATTGACACTAATGAGTGTTTCATACTCTTTACTGTGATACACTTTTAAATGCTTTAGTAGATTTCCAGCATGGTTGCCTTTAATACTGCGATTGCAGCCTTCAATATTACAGACATTTTTTTATTGATAGAGGTGTATTGAAAATATTTTCTTACTATTAAATTTTGTTGTCGCGGCATTGTGCAAAATAATAATCATTTAACCTAACCTCAAACTTGTGAGTTTGTGTTAGTTGTGAAAGGTGAAAGCATAGTTGCCGCCTAAAAGCAATAGCTGCTTTCCATTGTCCCTTTATGTCAGTAGTCAGTATGACATTTACTCTTTAAATTTAGGGTGCATTCCACTAAAGACCCGCAATGCTCGCGACGACCGCAAAGTCGATAGTTGTTACTTCCTAAAATAACGTTTAAAATAAGGTTGCGAAACGTTATTGGTTATTTAATTGTTATGTAACGTTATAAAAATATTGTTACGTTACTGCACCACAAATTAAAATTGAATAGTTATTATAACGTTATCGGGTATCGTTACGTTTCATTTCCCATCCCTGGTTTCAACTAGTGCTGATGACGGCAATACAGTGTTATATTTAATAAAAACACTTTTTATTTCTGGATACCTACTCAGAATTTCTAAGTCCAGATTCTCCTCTGCAAAAAAGTGCATCATTAGCAATTCAGCCTTGGTGAGTGGAGCACCGGATGATCTACCGAAATTTAATTCAGAATCCGAATCTGAATCTGAATCGAAATTCAAAAAGGAATTTTCTTCTTTTTTATTATTTGTTCTGGAAGGTTCTGCCTCTGGGTTATCGTTTATTTCTTCTGAAATAAGTGTTTTAAAAATGTTTAAAACATAATTACGTTGCATAGGTTCTACACAAGACAACCATTTGTTTTTATAACGTGGGAAAGACAAAGCAGCAATTGCTGCGTTTTGAGATTCGGCGGTATTTAGGTCAAAAAACTGGCTAAATCTTCTTTCAATACTTTCAATATAGTTCTCTAATACCCTTCTGCAGTAAATTAGGTTAGATTTTTTATAAATTTTGTTGATTTCTTAATGCAAAAAGACAAGGCATTACTATACCATAAAATTACTCCTTGCATTATATCCAGAGCTTGAGAAACCGGCGCAGCACATAGTAAATACTCTTCCAGATATTCGTATTCCGTTTCTTTAATAGAATTTTTTATATTGAGAGCCTTATGCAAGTCATAACTTTTATTTCTAATCGAGACAATTTGTCGAAGAGAGTCGAACAAACTTTTCCATCTGGTGTCCCCTGGCCGACTTAAAGTCGACAATGATGTATTATTTGTATCATTTAAGATCTTATTTACATGAGTAGTTGCACATAGGCTTAGAGTATGTGCACAGCATAGTAAATGAGCAGGAAGGGAGTAAATTTCTGAAGTAACTGCTTCATCAATGTTTAAAATGTTAATTTCTATTTCTTCTTCTTTTTTCTTCTTCCTGTTCTTCTTCTTCAACCTCATCGGAATTAGATCAAATCCAATCAAGTCTTCAAGGTTAGGTAAATTAATATTTGGCAATTGTACTCCGAATATTGCTGCCATTATCGGTTATGGTGGCCAGAATCTTATTTGCATCTAAATCAAAGTCACTATTAATTTCATATACTGGTTCGGAGATTCTGTCATAACTATGAGTGCCTTTAAATCTACGGCAAGCTAATGCTGCTGAAATTCTGTATAAATCCTTACTAATCCAGTGGGCTGTGACTCCAATAAAACTCCGTTTCTTACCAGACCATATGTCAACTATAGTGCACACATTTCTAACATCACGTAATTTGGAATTTAAGGTCTGTTATATCTTTATTATAATATTCTTTTATACGTCTTCCCAAGGTTCTTCGACTAATTAGATTGAGGTTTCTATCTGATATATCTAAGTCTGCGAACATTTTTAAAAAGTATGGGCTTTCAACAGCTCTTAGTGGTATCATAGATGAAATAAAGAATTTCACGATGTTTTCTTCAAATTGATTCTGCGTAATCATTTGTTTTTTAAATCCACCAATTGTAGAAACTTGATAAGATTTCCTACCAGTTTCCTTGATTATTATTTTTTATCTTGAACGTACTTTTTATATTCCTCAACGGAATCTTCTCCGTACTTTCTTTTTAAATGGCTTAAGAAGTTAGATGAGCAATTATTATAACCTTTTATTTCAATTTTATTAGGAAGACATTTCATACAAAACGCCATTATTTTATTCGATGTCGAACTTTCGGGTATGTACTGAAAAAATGTTGCGCATGCGTAACTTGTTTAATTCAAAATTAAATTTAAATGTAAATGAATTTAGTTGCAATTGAATTTAATTGTAACTAAATTCACTTGCAACTAAAATTAATTGTAACTAAATTCAAAAGCAATTAAATTAAATTGCAATTTAATTCAATTGTGATCCACAATTAAAAATTTTAATCAATTAATTAATTGATTAATGCACAACACTGTTGGCAGAGAATCTTCGCGGACGTCTCAGATTCATTGCGGTGCCGCTCATAACCCGTCAGTGGATCATCTAAAATCAAAAAACCAAAATGATTTTATTAGTTGATAAGTTTCTGCAGGTAACAACTTCCAGTTTTTTATTTTTTTATTTTTAACGTATTTAAAATAACAAAATTTTTAATTAAAAAATTAAAAAATCAATAAAAAACTCGACGTTGTTAGCTGCAGAAACTTATCAACTAATAAAATCATTTTGGTTTTTGAATTCAGATGATCCAGTGATGAGTTATAGACCGGGAGCTCGCGACAGTTTTTGGTCTCCGATTTCATACATCATGCCTTTTGGGGGAGAGAATATATACCCTATAAGAACAAAGAAAAGCGGGTACTAAACCCCTGCACGCTTTCCGAACATATGGAAAATTGCATTTCCATTTTCACAAAAATTTGGTGTTTCTCTGATTTAATATTGCATGCCCTTTTAGCAAAAGATAGTTAAAATAAATTTAAGTCTTGAAATTTGTAGGCATGCGATTCGCACGGTCCCAATGGGCTCAAATGGACATGTGATCTTGTAATAAAAAAAATATGCCAATGGAAAGAATTAAAGTTTATGTCATAAAACCCCCATAAAAAAATTGGCATGCGGCCCTCGTTGGCTTAAGGGTGGAAAATTTAGGAAAAGTTTTGTGGAATGACACTGAAGTTTAAAATTTTCACCAAACTTCAGTGTCATTCCACATAACTTTTCCTAAATTTCCACCTATGAGCCAACGAGGGGCGCGTGCCAATTTTTTTATGGGGGTTTTATGACATAAACTTTAATTCTTTTCATTGGCATGCAGTATGAAAACGCGGAAATTTTTTTTTATTACAAGACCGTTTAAGCCCTTTTCGACCGTGCGAATCGCATGCCTACGATTATCAAGACTTAAATTTATTTAAACTATCTTTTGCTAAAAGGGCATGCAATATTAAATCAGAGAAAAACACCAATTTTTTCTGAAAATGGAAATGCAATTTTCCATATGATCGGAAAGCGTGCGGGGGCTTAGTACCCGCTTTTCTTTGTTCTTATAGGGTAAATATTATCTCCTCCAAAAGGCATGCTATATGAAATCGGAGACCAAAAATGTCCCGGTCTCTATTATGAGGGGCACCGCAATGATACTTTATTTGAGACGTCCACGTAAATTCACCGTCAATGGCTCATTTGTTCATAAAAATTAATGAAAATTTAAAAGAATATTCTTCAATTGTTACTTTATTATGTAGTAAGTATACAGTAGAAATGTAGAAATAAATATACAGGATGATGATAAAGTTAGGAACAAAATTCGTAAGTGCCGCATTTAATTTTTTTAAGAAAATCGCTCGGTCGGGTAAATTTTAGTTTATAAAATGCCATCTCTCGATATAAAAAAATATTAATGATGTCACTGGTAATTAAATTATATAAACCCCCACGTTTTTTACTCGTTTTTGATAGACATTCATGTCACTTAAACGATGATATAAAAAAATGATTACATTTTATAATTTTTTGAATAAAAAATCTTTTTACGTCAATAAACTTGAAAAACAAATTCTTTTAATTCTATTTAAATCTTGATTTATATGTAAGAAAATTGGCAAAGAATCAAATTTTAAACTTAAACTATTTACCATTTATTGAAAACAGTCAAAATAAAAATCTTATACAATTTTCAAATCTTTCAAATTTAATAGTACAAATTAATATTAAGTTGATATTAACAATTTTAACAAATGTAATCATTTCTTTATATCATCGTTTAAATGAGTAAAAAAATGGGATTTTTCATTTAAAAACATCGATGATGACGTAATTGCTAAATCACCAGTAACGTCATTAACATTTTTTATATCAAGAGATGGCATTTAAAAAATAAAATTGACCTGAGTCCGAACGATTTTCTCAAAAAAATTGAATACGGCAGTTACGAATTTTATACCAAACTGAATTATCACCCTGTATATCAACTGTGTGGTAAAACAAAAATTATCGAAAATACATATATATATATGCTTGTTTTGTATCGAATTAACATTACTCCCACCATAAAGCAATTAAAAAAAAATAATACCTTTGTGAATATCATTTTAATTTTTTGGAAAAAAAAGGTTTTTCTCTTAATCCAGAGTTTAAAAAAAAATAAATAAACTTTATTAACGGGATTATCACCCTTTACATAAAAATTAATACAGTATTTTATTTAACCTAAACAAAAAATAATTATTATACATAAAAAGAAAGAAGAGAATAAAAGAATTACTTTGAAAGTACAGCTCTCAAAAACGATTAGATACGGCAGAAAGAGATATTTTTGCAAGGACATTCTTGAATTTGTCGAACAATGGCAAAAATAGATCAAAGTTATTATGATCAGCAAGGATATTAGCAATTCTTGTTATCCTTGGAATAAAACTATTGTAACGAAAGTTGGATTTACTGGTAGATAGCCTAAATGTATAATTATTTCGTGTGTTGCAGCCCTCAGGTTTAATATAAAAATTTAGTAGATATAAGAGTTCAGTTGATTTAACGTATCTATGAATTATTTATACAAAAAATTTAAATCAACTATAATACGCCTTATTTCCAATGGTTTAATACAAATTTTATTCATGATATCTTCATAATCAAGTTCATTTTTACGTATACCCATTCTAAATCCAACTTATACCATAAACTTCCTTTGTACTCTTTCAATTTGAGCAATTATGTTACCATAAAAGGTAGTCCAAATTGAAGAATTTAGACCGTACAAATTGCATATAAAGTAACCTCAGAGTGTCTATACTAAAATCTTTTATTATTCTAGAAATAAATCCTAAACTTTTCAACGAATCATTAACAATTTTTAGGATATGTGCTTGAAATGTTAGCTTGCAATTAAACAATGCACCCAAGTCTTTAATCTCTTCTACCTGATTAATTTCAATAGTGCCTATATAATATCGTCTTTCGAAAGATTGTAACTTGTGACTGAATTTTAAATAATTACACTTATTAATATTTAAAGGCAAGTTAATCTCAGAACACCATCTATAAATTTCATTAAGACAATTTTGAAGTATTTTAACATCAGAAGGGGATTTGATAGTTTTGAAAACCTTAATAGCATCAGCAAAAAGAAGAAATTTATAATGTTTTATATAGTCCGCTATGTCATTAATAAATAATAAAAATAAGATTGGTCCACAATGCGATCCCTGCGGTACACCAGATGTAACGAACATCGGGTCCGATAGGTCATCATTGATGCGCACCCTTTGTTGACGTCCTAAACTAATAATAATAATAAATTAATTTCTATGTACTTACATTTTCACAATTTTAAACAAATATTTTAACTAAACTACCAAAACTTATTCTAATTTAAAGTGAGCTTTGAATTATTATTTATATTTTAATTTTTGAGAAATGTTTATGAATTTTTGAAATTTGCATTTTTTTTAAACTTAAGTGTGTGAATACTACGTTAACCCCTCAGCTACCCCTGGGTCTAGATGATGATTAAAAAAGAAATTACGAAACGATAAGGCAGCGAATAAAATTATTAAATTTTAATGGGTTCTTTTTAAAATGGTTGGGTTAACGTCACAAATAACTAAAAATTCTAATAAATAAAATTTTAAAGACCCTTTTGAATTTAAACTACAAAAAAATATATTAAACGACCAATGCTGAGAATTGTATTTTTCTTGCTTTCATTTAGAAAATTAAAAAAAAAGAACTTCACCTACCTTATTCCCCTGTGGTTAAGTTGATGGGGTCACTTATTTAAAATTAACTGTTCTTAGGTAATTTTTTTCTTATAGTTACAATAAAAAAAATTAGAATATGAAATTCGAAGCTTGAAAATAAAACCAATTAAATTGAACAATAAAAATTATTTATTCAATTAAAAATACCAAAAAAAATATAATTAAAATAAAGAGTAAAATATAAAAAAAACTACACAGAAAAAAGAGTAAATTGAAAATAAAAACGGTCAGAAACAAATTATTACCTTAAGAACACCGAAATATTGAAAATAAAACAAAACTACATTATAACATAAGTGTTAAAATCACGGCTTGAATTAAAATAAAATTAAAGAACATTCCCTTTTATAGCTTAGTCAGGGGGTGGTTTAAACATGGCGCTAAGTCAGAAGACTTAAGACGCCCTCTACACATGAGCATACCACTTTTACCCTGGAACTAAACTAGAAAAGGGGGTTGCCTATGATCTGACCCTACGCGCGAATTTACTTAAGTTCTTTGTAATAATGTATTTATGACTTTTGAGCTTTAACTTAAATTACTAAAATATCTACACAAACAAAATAAACCAATATGACTATTTACTATTTACTGACATTTCAAATATAATTAATTGTATTACAAATTAAAGTAATAAAAACGCGTTCTCGCCCTGGGAGCGTGAGAAATATTCTGAAATGATTTAAACAAAACGACCCCCTTATATTTATTAAATTAAAAAAAAATGGAAATGCTCAATTCACAAGTGAAACTCTTCAAAACTAGAAAAAGTTCTTCATTTTACTTAATCTAAATAAATTTAAATCAAATTTTAAAGATTTTTAGTGTTATTTCTGCTTAAATTTCTGGAAAACAAAATGCCCAGAACTGTGATATTTTAAAAACCAAAAAATTTTAAAACCTATTTTTAACTAACCTAAACTATGTATGTATACAGGGTGTCCCAATTTGAGTTGCATTACATGGGTAACTTTGTTATTAATAAAGTTACAAATTCGGTTAAATGGGCAATGTTTTTTAGGTTTTTTATAAATATCCAGATGTCTTTGAAAAATATTAAAAATTCCGAACAATCCCGAAGATAAACGGAAAAATCCGAAAAAATTGCATTTTTTTTTCTGATTAGAACGATATATTACTCCATGTTTGAAGTAATACGGAATATTTGATATAATTTGAACTAAATTATGTAAGCTATGACTTTTTGACAGGACAAATGACAATTCTAGCTTTCATTTTTGCTTTTTGTATAGGATATAAGTCCAAAACATATCATATTGTTCATTTAGTTAGGGGAAAGGTTTCCATTTCTAAATGATTAATCAATGTATCAATGACTAAAACTTATTAATTCCAACTTGATGTACATTAAACCAATATAATAATCAACTAATCTAAAGCTTGAATCATCATTTGTTTAAAGAAGATATGTCAAAAAGTTATGGTTTACTTAAATAAATTCAAATGTCAAATATTTCATAGTCTGTTACTTCAAACATGGATTGTAATACATTGTTAAAAGCAGAAAGAAAAATGCAATTTATTTTTGAAAAAATTTGGAATTTTGGATCTTTAATCTAATATGAGCCCATTTAAAATAAGAAAGTTGCTATTGATATCTTGAAACCGAGTTTGTTATTTGTTTGTAGAAAACATATTTAGATTAGTCTTTACGAAACAAATAACTTTCATCCGCAACATTTTTTTGTAACTTTTTTAGTTAATGACATAATCAAATTTTTCGAAAATTGTATTTTTCGTTTATTATCGGAATGGCTCGGAATTTTTGATTATTTTAGAAAACCATCTAAATGAGTATAAAAAACTGCAAAACATTGCTCATTTAACCAAATCTGTAACTTTATTAATAACAAAGATGCCCATGAAATGCAACTGAAATAGGGACACCCTGTATAGAGGGTACCACGTCTTTATTTCGAGAACTCATTGTCGCATTCGCGATTTCGGAATTCCGCTCGCCCTCTGGTGGAATTTTTTAAACTACTGAAGTGAGGTAACGTCAAAAAGAAAATTACGTTTAAATTATACATTACGTTTAAATTGTACATTAACGCTTATAAAAAGCGAAAATTACCTGTTTAATTAGTTTCGTGAACTAAAATCTATAAATCAAGGGGTTTTATAAAAATTATAAACAAAATAAATAAATGTTTACCCCACTTGGATCAGCTGTTTCTGTCAAAACAGCGCCCCCTACAGGTAATCGAAATCGCGAATATTGATGATAAAATTATTTAATTTTAAATGTACTACAAAAGCGACGCTAAAGAATCTTTTGGTATAATTCGTAATTTCCAAAACAAACCGGAAGTAACTTTGAAATTTTAAATGGCAAACTAGGTCGAGTATGGTATTGTTGGAGAGGTCTTTTAAAAAGAAACAATTTCTATCAAAATATTTTTTTAATATCTTGCAAAAAAAAACAAATTAGACGAAAAAAAAAATATATGCAAATAAGTGACAAGTGGTGTCTTAAATTATGGAAATACTAAAACATTAGCATCATCTGCAAAATCTTTTAAATGGAAACTCTTTTTTTTTCGCTTCATTCGTTAAAAATATTCAACTGTTTCTTAAAATTCTTTGATTACTATTTAAATGAATTTATTAATAATAATAAATTATCATATAGAATTCCAAAAACTATTGATAATTTTGTATCAATTGATAAAATAAATAAATTTAATGAATATTTTGCAAATATAGGCACTGAACTGGCAAATAAAATTGTAAATGCTAAAAATAATTTGTATAATCTACCTTTTAATAATAAAACTATTTTCTTTGAAGAAACTAATGAAAATGAAATCTTGGAAATTATTAGAAATTTAAAAATGCACACTTCATGTGGACCTTTTAATATAAATGCAAAAATTATAAAAAAATTACAAATGCCATTAATACCAGTAATTGTAAAAATAATTAATAAATATATTTTGTATGGCATTTTTCCGGATTATTTAAAAAGAGCAGTAATAATTCCAATACATAAATCTGGTTCTAAAAAAGATCCTTCTAATTACAGACCGATTTCATTATTATCCAATTTTTCCAAAATTTTCGAATTAGTAATCAAATCTAGGTTAATTAATTTTATTAAAAATATTTCTCAATTAGATAAATTTCAATTTGGTTTTCAAGAAAACAGTTCAACTCAGTCAGCATTATTGGAAGTTATTCATTTTATTAATAATTCGTTAGATAAAGACAATTATTTTGCAGGAGTATTTGTTGATTTAAAAAAAGCATTTGACACTGTTGATCAAGACATATTATTAAATCAATTGTATAGATTGGGCATTAGGGGAAAAACACATGATTTAATGACAACTTATTTGAAAAAAAGAATAATTCAAACAAAATTTAATAATTATGTTAGTGATCCATGTGAAATTAATATAGGTGTCCCCCAAGGATCAATACTTGGTCTTCTGTTATATTTAATTTACGTTCAGAATATACAATATGTAAATCTTTTTGGAAAATGTGTTATGTTTGCTGACGACACTGTCTTATTGTATAGTGGTAAAACGAAAAGTATTTTAGAGGAATTAATTAATAATGATTTGATAAAATTTAATAATTGGTTATTGGGTAATAAGCTTACTATAAATACCGACAAAACGGAAATTTTAGTTTTTAAACAAAACACAAATCAATAATTGATTTAAATATTATAATTAATAATAAAAAAATTAAGCTAGCTGAATCAATCAGATATTTAGGCATAACTTTAGATGTGAAATTAAATTTTTATCAACATGTGGATAATATAAAACAAAAAATTATACCGTTGATTTGTGCTATTAGAATATGTGGACCATTTCCGAAAAGAATTGCTTATTTATTATTTTATGCATAAATACATAGTAATATTATTTATGGATTACCAATTTGGTCACAAGGTAACTCATTATTAATAAACAATGTTCAAAGATTGATGTCAAAAAGTATTAAAACATTGTTTAACTTACCTTTTTTAACACCAACAAGAGAAGTTTACTTTAATACTCAAATTTTTAATATAAGTAATACAATATTATTAGAAAATTGTAAACTTATTTTCAAAATTAAAAGTAATCTGATTAAAACAAACTTAGTGCTTAAAACTAATAAAGAATTTCATAAATTTTACACAAAAACGTCCAATCAAATTCATCTAAATTCGATAAAAACTAATAAAGGTAGAAATGATTGTCTATTTAAAGCTGTTAAACAATTTAATAAATTGCCATCAGATATTCAAAATTCCAGTTCAATTAAAAAATTTACAACAAATATTAAACACTATATTTTACATTTACCGGAATGAAAATAATTATTTACAATAGATTCATCTAGTTTAAAGATTGTTTTGAGATTGTGTTCTTTTTATTATACTATATATATTCACTGTATATAATTTTATACTTACTAATTTTATTACGTTTATGTTGTTGAGTTTAGTGGTTTCTTTTTTTTAAGTATTTTTTTTTTTTTTTTAGTTTTTATGCACAACAAAATTATTCTTACACCAACAACATGTTGATTGAATAAATTTTGTTGATCTATTGCATTGCATGTAAATAAATAAAGGGAAATACATAACCTAAAGAAAGTTGATTATTTCTAACGAACGAAACGATAAATGTAAAAAATACATGTTTCCATTTAAAAGATCACAGTTTCCTCTGCCCACGCCCATTGAGAATGATGGTCGCGTTTTAATTTTTCCACAATTTAAGAAACAATTTTTCACTTGTTTGCATTTATTTCGAATGATATATTTTTTTATATTTTGAAGTTATATTTTTTTAAATTTTGAAGTGTTATTTTTTTATTTTGAAGTTATTTTTAATAAATAAAAAATGTTTGCCCGGCTGAAGATTCTTCATGCCCGCCCTAACATTTGGTTCTGGCTACGGCCCTGGATTGATGATATTGTAGTTTTTAAATAAGTGTTATAGTCAAAATAAACAAACTACATTTATTGGTGGCCCTAGGCCATGGCCTTTTTGTCCTTATGGGTCAAAAGGCCCTGCCTTTCTCGACTTTTCATAATATTTGCCTTCATAGCAGTCACCATCTATGATAAAAAATCTACTGGAAATACCTCAAAACCAATATTACAAAATGGCTTTAAGTGTAGAAACGGGTCAAAAACCCCCTTTTTTGAATTTATTTGATACTCCACTGCAAAACTTTACAATTTTGTTTGAATTTTTAAAATTTTCATTTTTACCACATTAAAGCACACCTGTTAAGTTTAGCTAGGATTAGTGCTACTTCTGTAATTTCAAATTCTATGGTCTAATGCACTGGTTCCCAAACTTTTTTCGTTGCAAAACCTTTGTCATGAAATGCAACTCTGAGAACATTTATGATTTTTTTATTCTCTTATCTGAAGTTGATGATGCAAATTCTTGTTGAAGGAAATTGAAACTTAATGGTTCTGTCTCGGATTGTGCGGTTTACGAAATCGTTTAGTCGGTATATTTTGTGGTTTCTGCACTCCTACTTACAAACACAGCTTTCTTTATGGGCCAGAATTTTAACCAGTGATCCATTGTATGATTACGAAAAAAATTAAAAAAAAATTATAATAGACACAAAACAACAGTATTAAAAACTGCGTGTATGAAGTAATAAGTCTGAAAACAAAAAATGAAGCTCTGCGAGTAGATTGTGCCGAATATTTACGTTCGCTATAAATCCTACTTATGTAGAGTGGAGGTGCCTTCAAAATTATTAGCGAATTACTGATAATAAATGCAGACCTCTATAGGGTATGTGAGTTTGGGAAGAATAATCATGAACATTACGGGCACCACAGTACATCCCTAGTTTCCTCTGACAGATTTTCAATTTCTTTTCTGCTTTATAAGCTAAATTAATTAGAATACTAGTTCGGATACTAGTTGAAATTATATGCAGGAATAATTGGAAGGGTTTAAAGTACTTCGTGTTTTAAATAAATCAACCAGTGAGAAATACTTTATTTTGAATTTTATAAAAAATTAATAAGGCCGTTTTAAACATTTTTCTAAAATTTAAAACTAGGTGTTTCTGACATGTTTTTTATTTAAAACATTAACAAAATGTCATATTAAGAATTTTTAAATGTAATTTCCCTTTTGAATTTAACAAAGATAGGTACTGAATTATAAAACGTTAAATTACTGGAATATCTATCAGTAATCCTATCAAGATTTAATAGGTGTACTTTTTGGTGGGAAATAGAATGATAGATAAAGGGGACACCTTGACCCATTTCTACGCTACAGGATTGTTAAATTACCACAAAAGTAATAACCAAAGGTGGCTACACAAGAGAGAAGTATTCACCACAAAATTTTAATTAATTTTCATTTAGCTGATCCAGAGAAAATGAATCAAAAGAAAGTACCTTATCGTTTTCTGGATTTAGCTTGTACAAGTTGATATTCGTACCAAATGTATAAAAAAAGAGAAGAATTTGAATCTTTTCCTTTTCAAAAAATGGTTTTGAAGTTGAGTAATTTTTACATTTTTTCACAACTTTTCTGCCCCATCATGTAAATATACAGGATGTCCCGAAATAACTGTGACAAATTTTTTGTAGTGATAGAGGAAGTGAAACTAAGCCTTTTTGACTTATAAAGTATTGTCTGGAAATGCTTCCTTAAAAAGTTATACCACTTCAAAAGTTTTCAAAAAAAATATTATTTTGTTAATAAAATAAATATTATAAGAGGTATTAATTTGAAATTTTGGCCACAGTTTTTTCACATGAGGATACACAGTTTCGGCCAATAAAAGTTTAAAAAATATTTTCAGGGGCGTTACATGTAGGGGGGTCATCAACTTTCTTTGATCATATCTCTTGTTTCTTTACGTTTTTCGTCAATTACCACAAAAAAATTGTCACAGTTATTCCGGTACACCCTGTATAAATAAGACGTTTAACATTATAAAATACATTTATAGAATAAAATTTTTACTTTATCTTATACAGGGTGAGGTAAAATGATTGTGGTTTGACATGTAGGCAACCAAATACGCAGGGTGGTACAACTAAAAATTTAATAAGTAATCCAGTGGCGCAGCAAATATTTTTTTCCAAAATGAATACAATAATCATAACAAATCAAGAATTCTAAATAAATATACAAATTTAAGTTATTTGCTAAGGCTTTAAGTTTTTGAAAATATAAAACGCAGAATTAGCTCTAATTTTAAAACAAATTTCAAATGTTGACAATGATGACCTTCAATTTCAAGTCAGATGCTAACACAAATCAAAGATTTATATAGTTTTTAACATTAATCCAGATCAGCAGTATCACTTATTACCCAATTCAAAGATTTATGCAAAGTAGTCTTAATAAAAACAGATTTTTTTATATTTGTTTACACTTACGTGCGTTTTCACCGACGATTCTTAAACTTAAAGAATCGTTTGTGAAAACAGGCAATACACAGTCCTAAGTAAAACTACATATTTTCTTAAAAATCAGAGCCCGAGTAAAAAACAGTTAGTCATTTCATCAGATTTAATGTTACACATGCAATCGAGAGAAGAACTACATAAAAGTTTTTACCGACGACCGTATGAGAAAATCGTATGTGTCATTCATATTAGTGGTTTAGAAAATCTATTATTGCTACACTAGCGACTTTCTTTTTATGTTTTGTAACTCAGAAATGGTTCTTGTAATTTTCGATAGAGGCACTGCGAAGGAATTCCTAAAGCCCTCTCTTGGATTTTTTTGAACTTGCAAAAAAGGACAGTTCAAATAAAAATTTATATTTAACCCCGCTAATATTAATTATTTTATTATTAAAATCATTACATAATTAACTTTTGTGTAAATTTTAAATAAAATAGGAACATTTTTTATTCGTTTCGATCAGTTGCTTCCATCAAAACAGCGCCACCTACAATTAGGTACATTTAACTAAAAATAATCCATAACTTCAATGTCAGCTGATGTGTACACAGGTGTGTTATGACTTTTTGGTTGTTACTATAATATAATAATAATGGTCGCAAAATCTCCGTGGTCGTCGGAAAAATAGCGTACGCAACAAGAAAGTGAATTTCGTGCCCTTGTAACATCCTCACTCAGCTTGCGCCTCGTTCGGCTATTTTCATACTCGCACTAAATTCGTCACTTTCTAGCTCGTTGCGTAATATACTATTTCAAAATCAGAACAGAAATCAAAACATTTATAAAAATCAGTCACTTTCTTAGATTTTATATTTTAATCGAAAAGAAAAAAATGTAAGGGCTCATTCTTTATATATTTTGTCATACATATAGTCATAAGTTAAACTACATAAAAAGTGTTTTCAAAATCAGACCATTAGTCAAGATATTAAAAAAAAATCAGTCCCTTTTTCAGATTTCATTTTTATTTTATTTAGTTAATCCAAAATAAAAAAATTTAAGGAAACATTTTTTTTTAAATTTTATAATACATACAGTCCTAAGTAAAAGTATGTAAAGAGTTTTTTCAAAATCAGATCAGGAACCAAAAATTAAAAAAAAAAGATTTTATTTTTTGAATCGAAAACAAAAAAATGTAAGGGCGCAATTTTTTGATATTTGGTTACACATACAGTGCTGAGTAAATTTACATAAAAAGTTTTTCCAAAATCAGACCAGGAGTTCAAAAATTATGAAAAAAAAAAGAAAAAATCATTTTTTCAGATTTAATTTTTTATATTATATATACTATATTATTTATATTTTCATTTTTTTATATTTTGTTACACATACACTCCAAAGTAAAACTACCTAAAAAGTTTTTTTCTAAATCAGACTCGGAGTCAAAAATTAAAAAAATCAGTCACTTTTTTAGATTTTAAAAAATAATTCTGTAAGTATGAAAATTTATAAATGATACCACTAGTTTTTTCTTCTTCTAACAAAATTGTTATATGGATAAATTTATATTAATTTGCTATTATTTTAGAATAAACCTTAAAGATGGCTCTTTGGGCTAAAGCACTAGGACTTCCAACAGAAAGTCTAGAAAAAATATTAACCATCTACAACGGGAAAATTTTTCCACTCGAAGTGAGACACTGGTTGGCCAATTTTATCGAGGAAAAATTCTGGTAAGTTTACTGCACCCTTAATTAAAGGCTTCATTTACTAAGTAATACTTAAAATTAAGGCGATTAGAGAATCAAAATAATTGTATCAAATTTAGATTTTTCCAAAACTACGCTCCTATAATAGAATAACATGAAAAAAAATAATTCTATATGAAAAATAAATTCAATTTTAAAGGTGAATTCGAATTTCTTTACATTTGAATGCCAATGTCCAAAAATCAATTTTTACCAGCCAAAAGTACTTTTTAAATATTTTGATTATTCAGTAGATAAGTGTTCTTTAAAAAAAATCAAATTCCTACATTTTTATATTTTTTGTTAAGCACTGACGTTGATTTTGGAGCTAATAATCCACAATTTGAGCAGTATGTTGAAGGATTGGTCAACTCGCTTATTCAAGAAATTGAAAAGCAAGCAGCTGGAATGAACAGTGGACAAGAAATTTTTTTTACAAAACTGAAACTGAGAGAAACAGCCAAATTTCTGCGACAGAATTATAGGTATAGTTCAAAATACATTTTTTGTTATAATTAAACACTTTGAAGTTAACGTATATCAAAAATAATTTTTCTTTCAGTGCATCTCCACTGAGATTGTACAAGTATGTGAAACAATGTTTGGTATCAGAAATGGCTGTACTGCATGCAGCAAGTGGAGATGAAATTGTGGGAATGGCGATTATTCATATCTCAATTTCAGCAGCTGAAGTTCTACGCAAATTAGAACATTTGCGACATAGAATACAGGTAAAATATTATTTTTAAACTTTTAAACAAAAAATATCAGTTCAAAATGTTCACTAAATAATCTTATTTTTATTTTCAGGAGACAGGTGCTGATCTTCGAAGATTAGAACAAATACAAGAATCTTTTGCTATTAGATATCATGTATACTCAAAATTAAGTGGTAAGTTTTTCACTTAATACATCAATTATGCCATAATTATTTTTTTACAGTAGTAATTTTATAAAAGTATGTTTTATTTACAGCATGTATTCAACAGAACACAAATACACCCTCGAATCAACAAATAGCTAGAGTATTACAGGAAATGCATGAAATAAAAGAACAAGTAGAGCAGGTTACTTCACGAACAGTAAGCTATTACTGTTTTTCAATATTAGTATTGCTAATTTTAATATATTTTAGATTGCTCATTTATTGCAAGGTCGCTTTAATCTTGTTGAAAAACTAAAAGAAAACTTACAACTTTTAAGTTATCTACAGTCGAAAGTTTTGGATGATGAATTAAAGCGTTGGCAACGAGAACAGCAATTGGCAGGAAACGGCGCAAATTTTAATAGCAACCTCGACGCAATTCAAGAATGGTAAATAAAAATTTATTGTGTATTGTAAATTCTAAGTACTAAGAGAAACTTATGCCATTTTACAAATTTAAAAAAAAAATTGAATTTTGGAGTCATACCTGGTTTTGTTTACAAGTAATTGCCGTTGGCACTTGATACTTTTACCAATGCTTTAACTCACCGTTGCGTATAGACCTCAATTTTTGCTCAAATCAAGTCCCGGCGCAGGCCCAGTACTCCTTAAATTAATTTCATGCCGCGTTGGGAAGTTCGCGCCCGATCCTCACGGGAAAACAACTTCATCGTCCGCGCCCGTTTAAAATACATAATTTACTGACACTGTAGGATATGGATTAACTGAGTTACTCACCGGAGAGTACTTTCCCCATTTTGTTCCTAGTTTTGATGTGCTAGTGGTGGGTCTACTTTTGGGCGAATCGATAAGTAACACAGAACCCCTTATTACAAATCTTGGTTCAATAATCGTAATCACTGCGGACCTATTTGCCTTAGATTAAGCTACTGCATACGTTAAAACCTAACTACCTCCCACAATCTCTGTGCCTCAACCTAGCACCCTTGATTATGTACCGAAACTACCTTGGTCACTGTGGCTCACTCCACCCTTGACCAGGAACTCATTTTATCTTTATCTCTGCGTTGCTACTGCAACCTGTTCCAGCTCTTAATCTAGCTACTACTTACTCAGGTTTAACTTTGAAACCCTACTAGCCTGGTTTCGGCTTAACCGGAGGTTTCTCACTTTCACCTTAAATGCGTGACAATACTTCCCCGCTCATTCATTATTACTCTGGCGGTGTTTTCTTTACCAGCTCAAACCCACTGGGGTGCGATACCTCCCCTCCTAACTTACTTAGGTTTGACAATTTAACTTTTGCAATCTCCCAGCAAACACAGTAACATCGGCCAATTGGCGGTTTTATTACGGCACGGTCGGCAAAGTGTCGGCGTCGATTGGAAGATTAGGGCCTTAGATGGCTCTTAACATGTTGCCCGGCAAGGTAACCCAGCTAACACAGTAACATTGGCGGTTTTATGTCGGCAAAGCATCGGCGTTGAATACAAGCTAAGGTCCATAAGTGGCTCGACACTAGGCTTAGATACATATTTTATTTTCATTCGAGCTTTGCAAATATTGCATTGGCAACTTGATGGGCCTTAACACGATTTCTGACATTAAATTTATTTCCTTCGGTTTTTTTTTCGACTAGTTTCGAGTGTTTACGAAATATATTCCGGCAATCTAAAATGCTCCAAAGTCAAATATTTGCTTATTTTTAGTAAGATAGATATACCTATATCTTTTTGAGTTTCTTAGAATATTTTCGTTTGATTATGTAATAGAAATATGTACTTTTATTTTTTTTAAGATTAAAGATTAGTTATTTAAACTTTTGTATTTTTTTAATATTTATTATTATTTAACGCAGTTTATTTTTTAAAATTGTTAATTTTCATATGTAATACAACGACTGAAATCGTGATTATTATTTAATCACGATCTTACGAGTTGCATGTCTTAGATTAAACAAAGAATGATAAGAAAATAAGAATAATACTTTTAAGTTTTTATTTCTGAATTGTGTCTAGTATGACAAGGTCAGTGGTGGTCCAGAGTGCTAAGGCGTCAGTCTCTCAATCCGAGAACGCGGGTTCGAATCCCATCCCAGCTTGCCGTTTTTCTAAGCTTATAGTCTCGGTAATCAAAACACGAAAATCAGAAATCGATAATTGGCCGCGTACAGATATGCTTATCGATTATTAAGCGAGATGGCGTATATGAAATAAATGCATTATGAATTGTATAATAATCATTATCATAATATAATAAATATTATAAAATTATTTTTTTTATAACCCAATCTGAAGTGTAGTGCACAAAGGCAAAGTGAAGGCCCATTGCTGGCAATGCGGCGGTATGAAAGCAAAATGTTGTCGGTACATAATAGGGCCGTCGCGGAAAATACATTTCATCGCAGCGGTAGCAGTGCGTTCTGCCGCCTTTCGGCCGTAGTGACCTATTGAAATTGGCCCAATATCATTTGCCAGTGAAGGCCCGTTGTACCCAGTATGGGAGGCGTATATTCGGCCGACTTAATTTTGCTAGCTGGGCTGCTAACATTTATTTACCCAAAAACCAACAATAACACAATGAGAAAAATCATAACCTAACCTAACCTAACAGTATTTTAATTTACTAATTAATTCGCTTTACAGTTGTGAAAGTCTGGCTGATGAAATTTGGCTAACACGAGAGCAAATAAAAGATTTTAAGATGTTAGAGGCAAAGATGCCTTCAGAAGCACCTCCAGTGCAAAGTGTTTTACCCAAACTATTAGCAGAAGTGACGCAATTACTAACCTCTTTAGTAACTTCAATTTTCATCGTCGAAAAACAACCCCCGCAAGTTATAAGAACCAACAAAACGTTTACAACCACCGTGCGTCTTTTAGTAGGTGATAAACTCAAGGTCCACATGACCCCTCCTCAAGTAAATGTCACAAAAATATCAGAAAGTCAACTCAATTTCCTGCTGAAAAATAAAATACTGAGCAAAAGTGGTGATAAATTTCTACATAAAACCAGAACGATGGAGTATCAAGGCACGACCAGGCAGTTGTCTGTAAGTTTTAGAAAGAAAATTAAAAGACCTGAGAAGAAAGCAACGGAAAGTGCAATGGATGAAAAATTCTCGCTCTTCTTCCAAACGAAGATTAGTCTTGGTGGAGGCAAGTTAGTGTATCGTGTTTGCACCTTGTCCTTACCGTTTGTTGTAATCGTGGATAGAAATCAAGAACCGCATGCTTGGGCTACCATTACATGGGATAACGCGTTTTCTGAACCTGGACGTACACCGTTTATCGTACCAGATAAGGTAATATTAAAAAAAATATTAATTAAAACAGAATTAAATTGGTTTAGTTTATATATTTTAGGTTGCTTGGACTAGTGTGGCTGAAACGTTGAGTTTAAAATTCAGGTCTTCAACTGGTAGACCTTTAACAGATGAGAATTTAAGCTTCTTAAGAGAAAAGGCGTTTAGAGGGAATTACACCGATTCCAGTCAATCTCTTAGTTGGGCTCAATTTTGTAAGGAACCTTTACCCGATCGTAATTTTACTTTTTGGGAATGGTTTTATGATGCAATGAAGTTGACTAGAAAACATTTACGAGGACCTTGGGTTGATGAGTAAGATTTTATTTAAATAATTATAATTATTAACCGTCGTCGCTCCAGGTGATATTTTAATCGGTACAAAATGTTTTCAATACTGTGGCAGTAATTTTATGATCAGCTTTTCCAAATCCTTAGGAATGACCATAAATTTTGATTGTTTTTAAATCAGGATTATGATTAATTTTTCCACGTCCTAGAATTTTCGCCTTCCAATCTTTATTATCCCCGTTTTTCTTTAACTTTTCTAATGTTTCTTTAAACTTATTTTCGATATCCGAATGATAATTACAATCAGTGGAGGATATCTCGCATATAAAAAGTTTTGCCCCTATGTTTCCAGGGGAATATACGCGATGGTGCTGTTTTATTAGTTTTTTAGGCAACTTTATTTACAATCCTTTATACTTAATAAAAAAATTAAAATAAAATTTTACGATGATTTGGATGAATGATTCTAGTACCTACTAAAAAGTAAAAAAGAAATATCCCTTTTAAGCCTAGTTTTCATTAGTAGAGTAAGCGGTCGAGTTAGAAGGGCGAGTTAGTACTATCCTTGCAACTCGACCAATAAAATCCTATTTTCATTGGATGAGTTGCAAGGATAGTACTAACTCGCCCTACTAACTCGACCGTTTACTCTACTAATGAAGCCTTTATTTTGAAATGTTACTTTACTTTTCATTATTTTAAAAATATTTATAGTCATAGATAAAATAGATAGCTAACTGGGATACAAAATTTTCGGACAGCAAAAATAGCGCCCTCTGATAAGGTTCCCCTGCAACTTTGACGTTTAAACAGCGGGAGAAGTTTAGTTATTTTGTAAAATAAGCTTATCATTTTAAAATTTATTTAATATTTCCTTTTTAATAAATATTGTCGTTTAGAATATTTAATAAATATTAAACATTTTTCTGCACTTTAACTTTTAGCTATTTGAATGAAAAGAAACAAATATAATTAAGTGGATTTATTTATGTTTCTGCATATAAGTACATTTTATGGATACTTACAAAACATTTAATATTTAATTTCAAAAATAAAATAATTTTGAGGTTTTGTGATGGTGCCGTTTGAAGAATTCAAGGCATAGATGTTCAAGGGTTCCAAATCACTTGTTTCTTGTTCAAGTTCCAAGTTAGAAATTATTCTTGGTAAAAATTCACTATTGTTTGTATATCAGGCAATAATACTTAAAATTTTAACACAAAAACACACACCGAAAAGCTCAACAATAAAAACGAAGTTAAAAATAGAAGTATGATGGTGACATTACTTCCAAAGGTTACTATAAATTTATTTTTTAATTTAATTTAATTATTTTTTAAAATAATGCAAAGTCAAGAAAATTAAAGAAACAACTCAAAATGTAATCGATTTTTTTTACCTTTGAATACTTGATCAATTTATTCAAATTTTTATTTATTTTATATTTTTTGATTAAGAGGCTTTTTTTCGGACCGATTTTTCTTTGCAACACGATTTCGGCCGTATTTTTAAAGTTATAAAATGCAAATTACTATGTTTCTTAAGATTTTGAAATGCCAAAGAAGATGCGTTTTTTAGTTTTTTAAATTTTTATTGTTTTAAAAAATACAAACAAAAAATTAGGAAAAAAAATATAGAATTTCAAAATATAAAAAAATTTCAAACGCATCTTTTAAATACATTTATTTAAAAGCTAAAAAATTTTAAAATTTATAAAATATTGATAAATAAGGAAGATATCGTGTTTCAAAATTTGCAAAAAAGCATCCCGTGAAATAGCGACCTCTTACATGGTAGAGACAAACTAATATTTGGCCCGCCCTCCTTGCTTTCTTGAGGCGTATCTATTTTACTCGCTTTACACATTTTTCAAACAGAATGTTTATGGTTCATTCTTCTTTCATAAACCAACATTTTTGTCTAGCTCTTACCCACTACGGGAATAGTGCGCGTTATAATTAAAAACATTAGCATATATTCTGCGACCGTGATGAAAATTTTAGAGACGTCGTTAAAGTTAATCACGTCTTTAAGAAAATATTTCTTATGAAGAAATATTTTTTAATCACGTGTTTAATAGGGTAATTAAATCACTTAGCTCTAATCCTTAAATATGCCATTAAGATATACTTATGTTTATCTTAATCCGATTAATTTCTAGTTTTAAGCATAATTTTCCAGTTGAACACATAATTACCTAATTACTTAGTACTTAGAATTTTCCAAAATTCAACCGATCAGAGTTTATAAACTACGAGATCACCTGCTACGAAGATCTTTAAAATGGCCCCACATAAGATTTTCATTTCATTCATCGTTTTCACCTTTATCACGTCATAAACTTATAATTTGTCATCAAAAACTCTATTTTTAGTTCAAATAAAGTTGTGTTCTAGTTAAAAGTGAATATATTGTGTTAAAAATTGAATCTAATAAAAATGAAAATCCAGGAAAATCACGTGCGCGCCGTGTAAAAATTCCATACGGTCGTAGAAAATACAAGAAGAACATATTAACTTGTTATCATTCGAAGGTATGTATTAGTAAATTATGTTTTATTACTATTTACTTTAAGTTTACATAATCTTACCAATAACTATTTTTCCATATGAATAAGTCAAATGTCAAATTGTAAATAACTTCGTCGAACCAAATTATACACGTTGGTCCATTTTACCCTCAATACTGCAAATATCTCCAAGAGTAAGAGTTTAGAAAAAAAAATTCCAATAAAATTTGTTAAGTTTGAAAGGGGCCAAATAATGGGTGTAAATTTTTTTACCTGAAGGACTTCTTCATGGTTATAATATAACCCCATATCCGTTTTTTTTTAAATGGAAAATTATATTTTTTATTAGGTTCTAAATCTATAGAAAAAATATAAAATAATATTTATTATTTTGATGTTAACCAAAAATTTAAATTAGGTTTCATAAAAATAAATTGATATTAGAATAAACTAAATTAAGATTCACTGAAGTACTTATTTTTTATTTTATTGTAGCGTCAAATTTAGGCTTCTATGATAATATTGTAATATAATAATATTGTCTGAAGCATTTTCGTTTTTAGTTTATTTTTTTCTCATTTTCTTATAATGAACTAATTTATTATTTAGTTTACTTTATTTTGTTTTTATTTTAAACAATAAATCTGAGGCTCCTTCCAATATAAATAGTTTTTACCCCATTTTTTTTTATAAAATTCGTAGTTAGAGATATTTTTAATCTTCAAGTTAATGGACCACCCTATATTTAATTATGAAATTAAAGCATTAATTATTTATTTTTCACAGCATAACAAAATTTATTATTAGCAATATTTTCATCTCAACAAGTTATAAACTGAATTTTTATTTTAATGTGTTTTAGAAACGTCAGCAAAGAGATATTGTTTCAAATTCTTCCAATAATGTTAACGATATCATGGATGACACTACCTTGAATCGGAGGGTAAGTTTCTGTTTTTTTTTTTATATTATAAAACTTAAAAATAATCCACATGTTTTCTCAGGTATTCAAGAAAAATTTCAATTAAATGGTCGAAGAGTTGTAAATATTGCAGAATTATTCTCAGATTTAATAAGTGTAGGTACACATGTTCCTGATTTTGGTTCTTTTGGCTATAATCATGAGATCAATGTCTTCGGGGCTATATAAAAAATATCATACTGATATTTCAAAATCTTGGAAGGAAGTTGCTCAAGAAAGTATGGAATAAGCAGCTCAAGAAGAACTTGACCTCAATAACATTAATAATGAATGCAGGGAAATTTCAGTTGTGTGTGATGGATCCTGGGCAAAACGAAGTTATAGAAAGAACTCTACAATTCATTGGCTGGCTGTGCAGCAATATTAGGAGTAACAACTAAAAAAGTTTTGCATGTCGGTGTACGAAATAAATACGGCGAAGTTTGTCGTAGAGCTCAAAGACAAGATAAAGAGCCAAAAGAACATGAGTGTAACCGGAATTGGACTGGTACATCTTCAATGGAAGCTGATATCATTTTACAAGGTTTCAAAGAAAGCAAAGAAAAATATAATTTGATATACAGCCAGCTGACGGAGACAGCAGTGTTTATAAAAAAATTATTGGATCATGATCCATATGCTGCAAATAAAGTAAGAATTAAATAAATCGAATGTAAAAATCACATGCTAAGAAATTTTTCCTTACAAACTTGATGCTCTACAAAAAGATGTATCTTCGGGACCACGGGTTCTAAGAAAAAAAATTAGAGACAATATGTTAAGGATGCGAAAAGCAGTTGTTTCTTCAATGTTGTATCGAAAAGAGAATGGTAACTCAATAGAAAACTTAAGAAAAGATATCTTAAATTGTCCTCTACATATATTTGGAGATCACAAAAAATGTGATAAATATTTTTGTAAATATGTGGAAAATGATGATATGGCAGAAATAAATTTTATTCCTGATATGAAAGATACGCAATTGTTTGATAAAATTATCGATATTTTTAGGTATTTCGCAAATTTTTCAAGCAGTCTTATAAAATTTGCAGATAGTAATAATAAATAAATAATAAATTTTGCGCGAGGAATTTCATACGAAATAAGATGCTATGCAGCGGTTACATCATATAACACTAAAAAACCCCTTTCTCTAATTTTGCAAAAGGTAACAAAAGTCCCCGATGGTAAATTTACTACCGTTTGGGAAGAACGTCGTACAAAGATTCTGATCCAAAATAGAAGTAAACCAAGACTTGTTAAAAGTAAAATAATAAATAAAAACAAAAATTCTAATATTGATTATGGTCTAAATTGTTTGCAGCCTGATATGGAATCAGGATTATATGAAATAAATAAAATAGAATTCTTAAATTCTTTAAGTGTATCTAAAGATGAGATAGCCAACTTTGAGTGTTTAACAAGGAACCAACGAGATAATGAGCATTGGCTTGAAAAAAGGAAGAAAATTTTGACAGTTTCTAATTTTGGTAAAGTGTGCAAGCTTAGAGCGTGTACAAGTTGCTCAAACACGGGTAAAAGTATAATTTATCCAAAACAAATAAATTCAGATAGTATTCTATTTGATATTGATAATGAAAAAAATGCCATAAGTATGATGAAAAGTACCATGAACAAAAAAATTGAACCTTGCGGTATGTTTTTATGCGAAGAGTTTCCCTTCCTTGGAGCTTCCCCTGATGGGATAATCCTAAATGAAAATGCGCTGGTTGAAGTAAAGTGCTCTTTTAGTGCTAAAGACATGACAGTAGATGATGCTGTTAGTTCTAAAAAAATTACATTTTGGAAAAAAGATTCAATGAAAATTAATAAAAATCATAACTGGTATTATCAAGTACAGGGCCAGCTATATGTTGCAAATAAAGATGTATGTTACTTTGGGGTCTGGACAACAAAAGATATGAAAATTGAAATAATTTCAAAGGACATTAAATTTTGCAAAAATTCAATGGAAACAAAATTGAAAAAATTTTATTTTGATTGCATGCTTCCGGAATTAATCGATAGCCGTTATAAAAGAAATATGGAAATACGAAATCCTGATTATTTAATATTTTATCTGCAATTAAAGATAAAAGACACGAAAAAGAGCGAATGTCAAAAGCCAAATAAATTTATTTGTACTGGACCAGTTTTAATATACCTAATGTATTTTATAACTTAATTAAATTGTATAATTATTTTTGTTTAATATTTTAAGGAAAATGAAATATTTGTAATGTATATTTTTTAAATAATATACAAATAGGTATATTTTTTGTATATTATGTATATTTTTATTATTTTTTTTATACAAAAAACATTCAAAACCTAAAATATATTTAGGAACTATTTTTCAATTGTATTACGATAATGTAATTATTTTAGTTGCATTTCGTATGCTTTTAAATGTATGTTAAAAAGGGATAATTATAAATTGTACTTGAATTTATTTTTAGAGATCTCTTAAATAAAAACTTATTTTGTTGTACTTTACGCTAGTTTTAATTTCTCCAAATAACAAAAAATGTAACCATTTTTTTGATAGATTGGTCACTTTTAAAGTGCCTAAGAAGAAAAATTAGTTGCATAGTATTATAAAAAATATTCTTTATTTTGTTAAATAGATTAAAAAAATTAATTGTTGAAAACAAAATATAGATATATTATTTTTCTAATATTTTTTTTTTAATTTTTCTCATGCTGCCTTCCGAGTTTATTTTTGGTAACGTGTCTTTAAACGAAGCAGCTTATGCTTAAATAAGATAGTGCAGCTGTAGCTTAGAGCGATATTATTCAAGTAGGTATAAAACCAAAATTCATGTAGCCAATGAGAGAATTGTATTCAATTCCCATTCATTAACCCTACCTTGCATGTTAGATGTTAGAACTCGAAACTTATTGGCTGTTCCCGCAATTTATGTTCTGTCTTTTTTGAACTTTGCGGGTCGCTCCAACAAAAAGTTCTGAAAGACAAAATAAAGCACCTTAAGGATTTGCAAAAAAAAATTGCGCGATGGCGCTATTTTTACGGTTTTCTAGCCATCCTACCAGACATACACCGTCAGTTGCAAGCAGGTTAGTTGACTTGGTTGACTAAAATATTTTAAGTCATCACATTATAGTCGGGTGGCTTAAGACGATAGTCGGCGAAATTTTGTGAGCGTAAAATGTGACTCTACGGAATACCATTTGTTAGACATACTAGTAAATGAAATTCTGTTTTTTTTGTAGTAGTAGTTCATTAATACTTGGCATAACATGTCTATTATTTTGTTTTTGTATTTTTTATTGAATTTTTAGATTTATAGACAATCAAATCTGACCTAAAAATGAGCAAGTTTTGCTTGCTGTTTTAAACCTTATACTCGATATAATCGGAAAAACAGAATAACACTTTTGTGAAGTTGTGTATTTAGATAAGAGAAAATTTTACAAATCTCAATTTAAAGGTCCCTTGTTAAAGAAAAATGGTATTTTCTAGGAGCATATTTTCGCGAGTAATTCCAAGTGAATATTTTTTAACTCTCTCGCACGTTCCTCTTTCTCATACATGCGCGCGCTCCGAAACCTGTCTGGCCATATCGCGCACGTGTGCATTTATTGTTGTGCAATTTTTATTACTGTCACCGAAGTCAGTGAATGGGTTCCTTCGAAAAGCCCGACGACCAATAAGAATTGTTTTTCTCGGTTTAGCCTGCGCCTGCGATAGCGCAGAAAGAGATGACGCGAAATTTCTTGCTGTTAGAAGGAGATACAAAAAGCAAGCACACAAAATCTCGAACGTGTATGTAAAATCAAGAATTACGTCACAGAAATCGAAGTTTCAGATTTTGCCGACTATCCTCTTAACAAGTTTCGCTTGGATTTTTTGTTAAAAGCGGGCAACTTATGTTTTCTTAAATATTACCTAAAAGATAAAAGTAATTGAGTTGTTGCCACTTGAAAATTTTGTTTTATAAGAAATTACAGCTATTTGAAAATGTCGGTGCGCTCTTAGCTTTAAATAATAATCGTGATCCACTCCTTGATCGTAAAATATTCCAATAAAAAGTATTTTACTTCTATTTCAATGCTTTATCTAAGGCTGGTATTAAAAAAGTTAGTAATCATTACACTTAAAAAAAATTAACGCTTTTAAAGATTTAACTTGAATAGTTTTAAATTGCTAAATGAAAACAGAAAAATATTTAAATAAAAGATGAATCCAAATACGTAATAATAATATGTATATTTGGGCAATTTATGTCAAATATAGGGCGCGATGTCCTTAAATGCGATTACGATTTTGATAAATTTTAGAAATGGTGAATGCTTATTACTATAATTACTAAATTAACTTTAATAATGAACCTTTATTAATTGTACAAATATATTATATACAATATTTACACAAACTTAATATACATGTATAGATAAACGCAATACAATAGTCTCTTATTAAAACTGTAACTAAAACTATATATCAGTATATCTCATTTCAGATGATTCACTTTCAAAATCAATATTTTCACAGAAAGTATTGTTCCATTCATATTCTAAACAGTAGCATGCTTAGGTACAACTCGGGCCATTTTTACGACAACTACAGTTTCCCATGCATCCTTTTTATCACATTGTATAAGCTTAAGAACACTAACAGGTGCCATAATTACGTCCCAAAATATTGGAATTAGTTCATTGTTTTTTAAAGTCCATCCACTTTCTTCTGGCTTTGGGATTTCTTGTGTAATTTTGTTAGCTTGTTTCCAAATGGAACAAACAACATTACTTCTTAAAATGTGATATTATATTTTAAAGCATTTTTAGTTGGTGGTAAGTCTTCTCCTTGCTGACCTTTAATCGAAAATGAATGCCATCTTAAATCACCCACTTTAAAATTTTTTTCGTTATCGATTTTACAAACAAATTTTTCCAATCCATCAAAAACTTCTTCAGTTATTATCTTTGAATTTCCTAAAGATATTAAGGATGATAAAATTTGTTCTTCTTTACAACTTATGAACTTCTTCATGCAGGTATCTTTTGTTTTTTTTTTAATTTTCCTGTTATATCGCAAACAGTAAACGCATGAAAACTCAGTATTGCGTTAGATTTTAAGTTACCGAGGTGTTTATAAATATTCTGCATGCTTACTAATTTTCTAGAATCTCTTTTTCCCATAATAATTTTTGCTTGTATTGAAATATTTTTAAAATGGCCCACTAATAAAAGCAATACATCAGTATCAGGACTATCTATACATATACAAATTGGTATTAGCGGGAATTTTTCAGGCATGAAGTGTGTCCGCTTCCTCGTGATTATGTTGGTCTAAATGAAAAAATCACCATTTGCTTGAGTAATGCAGTCGTAAGTCACTACAAACTTCTTAAGTTCGTTATTTTCAGACCTACTATAATCAAGACATATTTGTCATAAATACTTCGTCAATTGCATTTTTGTTTTATTATGTGATAAAAATTCTTTGAGTGATACATTCTTTATTAGTGTTGTGTCAGAAACAACATATTCTATAGGATACAGCTTCGTCCGTTTTTCTCTTAACTGACTTTTTAAAGAAATATCCATGTATTTGTCGAATACAAGATGAATTTCACTGTAATTTTTGGATATTTTCATTATCGTTTTTAGAAAAATATCGGCAAAATTCTTGCATGTTTTTATGCTAGAATCCTTTGTAATGTTTTGCACCATTGCCATGCCATCTAAAACAATTATATTATCTGTTTCACTTTTTTAGAAAACAAACTTTTTGTATGTTACTTCACCTATATTATCTCTTTGTTCAATATCATTTTTAATGTTTTCTTTCAGAGTTCTTTTTGTACACAAATTATACATATCAGACCCAATTAGTGATTATTAGTTGAAATGTGCCGCCATTTTGAAACGGCCATATTTTCTTTAAAAATAAGATTTCAGATTTGCGACAAGATGAATCGTTTTATATATAAAACCGATTTTAACAAAAAATCCAAGCGAAACCCTAAAAATGTGAGTTAAGCCACCGGGAACGAATTAAGGCTAAAATGTATTCGTAATAATTGTACTAAAAACTGAACCTAAGATTATGTTATGATTGTCCAAGTATGTTATGCGAAAATTATTAAAAATGTGAAAATAGTTTTTATAAATGTTTATAAATTGCTCAATGCTGAATATTTTCGAAGTAATTTATTAATTAATCAAAGTATAAGAATTGTTAAAAGAATCCGTTCAAATAAAGAACAATCATCGTATCTTAGGTGATAAAAAAGTAGGCATTAATTTTGAGCTTTAATTACTGTATAAAATGTAGAACATGTTAAGTGTTAATTATTAAAATTCGAAAATTCGGCAAATTAGTTTTAAAAAAGTAACCAACAGGGTAATCCTTTTATCCTCACAAATAAGTCTTGAACGAGATAAAAATAAACATTTTTTTTTAATATTTTATACATGTCTTTAATGAATGTTTTTACTGTTTCTTTGGCGATATTTCTTCCCTTCTCACATTCCCGAGTAATTTAAGCATGCTGCAAACAGGCGTAACCATTCATACCTTCCAAATTTTAATCGTTATCGTTATTCATTTCATTGAACGGTTGGTCTGGGTTGCAGTATGTGATATATGTCTGGTTAGGTTTGTGCAGTTGCACGGGCTCAATGGCGACGACTGTCACTCCCCAACACTCAATCAGAATGGAATACCTTGGCCAATTTAATGAGAACATTTCAACGGCTTCGTCAATCTCAACGAACTAATGCAAGGATGTGGGCAGTGAAGAAGAATGTATCAACAATTTTTTTGGACTGGTTCACTAAATTTCAATTCAAATCTTTTGCCATCATTTTGCTTTTAATTTCTTTTACTTTGTGCATTGTTTATATTTATTTATTGTTCTTGTACAAAATATTTTATAACTTAATTTTTCTCAATATTTAAATTTTATCAGATTCTTTTTTATACTTGACGAATGTGTTGATAAAGGCTGTGTAAAATGGATGGCGACCGAACTTTGGTTCAAATTAAGACGTTACCTTTTATCATATATCCTACTAACACTAAAACAATGAACGCGCGTATATTGTGTTTGGCTTTTATAAATGTTAGAAGGAATCAGAATAAAAAGTAACATTGTAGTTTGAACCCAAGTCCCGTTGCCATCGACATCCGAGATTTACACAGCCTGTATCAATTTTTATAAAAGCAAGATTGTACCTAGAATTTTTGCTAAATAGCACTTTTTAAATTAAAACTTTAAAGACTAAACATTGAATATTGTGATCTCTTTGTTGCATGAGTAGTGGCTATATTACAAATTACCAACCTCAACTAATATTTTTTTGCGCGGAATTAATCAAATGACGTCATCAGTAGGTTAGCTGCTATATGACTGTCAGTTGTTTGTTTTTTAAATTAGTTTGAATCACACATTGTGTAATCTAATAAAATTGGTAAGTTCTGGTTTAAAAAAAAATCTCAGATATTTAATTAAATCAACGAAATATAAGCCAAGTAGTGCCACTTTCTGAACTCTACCATAGCCAGCTCTTGTTGACAGTAATTTAATAAATTTAGCATCAAAATTGTTGTAGTGATTAAATGTTAATGGTGCGTCAATACCTTATTAAATTTTTAACATGATTATTAAATTAAATTTGTTTGATCTCTTGTGAAGAATAATTTTAAAAGGTAGCCTTGTTTTTATTAATTTAATATTATTTTACTTAAACGCTGTTGATTACCGTGTTATTTTATTATCGGTTGTAAATTTGCAATAATTTTAATTACTAAAAGTACCTACAGGAGTAAAAAATGTGTTATGACTTTGCTCTAGGTTTTTATATTTTTAGAAAAGCGTTAATTGTATAAATAAGAACGTTTTTATTTTAAAATTAACAAATATTGCTTATAACTTTATTTTAAAATAAAATACGTAAAAAACACAACGGCTTTATTAATGCCACTTTACACTTATTGAATAATCCCCGATCACAGTAAATTACCCAATCCTACAAATAAAAATTGTACTTAAAAATAAATTAACAACTCTAAATTTATTATTTTCGCACTAAAAATCATTGGATTACCAACGAATGTATATTCCTTATATTGTATTATTAAATGATACTCATACTCATTTGATTGTTTCATAACCCAGGATTATACTAAAACTAAACGTCGCAGACTGTATTAACCCGACACTTGAAGTCTCGCTCTCACCACATCCAAAGGATTGGTTATATTATTGTCGTCGTAAAACCACCTAACATCCCTGCTGCGCTTTGAACCAAAATATGCGACACCCAATCTGGAACTTTTTAAAAAAATTCCTCTAAAATCATAAATTATTATTACGAATCATAGATGAGTTAAATAATTAATTAATCTTGCTATAAATGGTAAAAACCCCACCACATGGTGAGTTTGGAACATATGTCCATATGTGCATAAACTGGTAGTGTATAGTCATTTCATTAATAGTTCACCTGTTTAGCAGGAATTCAAACTCAAATATAGACAGTTCTTTCAATAGTGTCTTCGTCTAAAAACACCAACCCCCAGTATTATCAACAGACTTTTAATTTTAAATGAGGTTTAATTTGACATATACAGTATTTTTATGAAGTTCTAATATAGTTTAAATGACATTTAGCAGCAAAATAGACTATATATGTCAAATTAAACCTCAGTTAAAATTAAATTTATGTTGATAATACTGTGGGTAAAAGCATTTAGTTATAGTATAACTAAATAACTAAGTGCTATTAGTATTGTTAAAAGAAGACGGAATTGAAAGAACTGTCTATATTTGAGTCGAAATTCGTCTTGAAAAGGTGATCTATTAATGAAATGGACTATACCCACACTAAAACCCAACGAAACCAACAGTTTTAATAAATTGTTTTATTACATATATCGTTATATTAAACGTACAAAACATTAATTTATTTTACCTGGGCGATTTTCCATGGATGCCCATCATCATTAAATGTTGACTAACCACATCAAAAGCAACGATGATAGTTTGTCACACGACCGAGCCAAAAATGTCTTCATTAGTTGAAACGTGAAAAACACCTAAAAAAATCAAAATAAGTACAACATGAATATCGTATCCCCAAAAAATATTTGTAAAACAGGTTTCTGGCTAATGGGATTGAAGTAATCAAGGTTTTTTAAAATATATTTATTAATCGCAACGTTTCGACATAAAATTACGTCTTTGTCAAGCTAAAATTACAACATTAATAAATAAATTTTATTTTTATTCAATCAAAATACCTTTTAATCCAGATTACAATACCAAATTTTCTTTATTTAATATTCTGACAAATGTACTAATAACCTCTGTGTAAATAGGTAGTTGAAAAATATAAAATATAGCGTTATGTAAAATTTTTTTTTTCAGTAATTTGTTATTTTGACAAATAATTCAATTAATTGTTATTAATAAAAAACAAACAAACACTTTGATGTTAGTTGAAGTTAATAAACTTTTATAAGTAAAGAAAATTATTATAAATCTGGTCAAAGTCAAATAAAATAGAATAAAAATAAATTACAAATAAAAATAGTAGTACGTATATAAAAATATGTATAAGTATAAAAAATATATTATTTGGAACATGCTTAGATAAGATTTTGGTAAATTTTACTAATATTTTGAATATCAGTTTTAAAATTCATATTTTCTTTGTTTTTTGGATAAAAATCATTTCACTGATTAAACAGCAAGAAATTTCGAATAATAACAATCAATTATATTATCAGATTCGATTATCCCATAAAAAAGTTTGACCACTCAAAATAAACCATTTTTTTTGAGTGGTCAAACTTTTTAATGGGATAATCGAATCAGAAAATACTATTGCTTCTTATTATTCCAAATTTCTTGAAATCAGCAGCGTGGAGTTTTATTGCCGGTTCGATTGCTAATTATATCCTAACGAACAAGGAAAGTGACATATACAATTGGATTCAAAATTAAATTATCTATGTTTGGGTATAATTAACTTTTTTATGTAACGTTTGCAGAAGATTCTATTCACGTTTAAACATAAATTTTTAAGAAAAAATGCCACATAAAATAAGTTTTTCTGGTTTTTTGATTAAATAGAAACGAACAAGCAAAACCACCCACACCATGTTAACCTACAGGAAAAAATGGTTTCTTTTGAGTGGTCAAACTTTTTTATGCGATAATCGAATCTGATAATATAATTGATTATCGAAATTTCTAGAAATTTGCGGCGTAGAGTTTTATTGCCGGTTCGATTGCTAATTAAATACTAACGAACAAGCAAAGTGACATATAGACCTAAATTCAGAATTAAATTATCTATCTTTGGGTGTAATTAGCTTTTTTATGCAACGTGTGCAGAAAATTGTATTCAAGTTTAAACATAAATTTTTATAGAAAAATGTCATAAAAAGTAAGTTTTTTGCGTTTTTTTGATTAAATTGAAACGGACAAGCAAAACCACCTACAGCACGTTAATCTACAGGAAAAATCCTTTCATTTGAGGGGCCAAACTTTATTCTGACTTAATTTTTATTTTCAATAAATTTTTCAGTTGGGTTTTTATTTTTACCCTGATTATTAGGCAAATCAGAACGAACAAGCAAAGCCAGTTATACCTGTGCAACCCTCTTGAACGTAGCTTTCAAATGATGTACATTGTTTTGTTCTAGTTTAAATAGAATGTAAGTTATTTAAGAAAAACCTCTTATGGAGAATTACATGTAAAATTTCTATTGCTGGAAGTTTTATTGCTAACATCTCGCCGGTAATTTTGTATCATAAATTTACCAGATAGTGATGATAGTAAAGATGAAATAAGAGCTAAAACAACTAATATTTTAACTAATTATAAAAACTCTCTTAACAACCCTTTTTCAAAAGATAGTAATAATATTATCAAGAATGTTAGTAAAAACATTATAAAAGATTTTAATAATTCTAATAAATATTTAAAAGATAATAATAATATTATATTAGGTTTTTTTCTCCCTCTCGGCCTTATGATGGTGTGATGAATTAAAAGAATTATCGAGTGTTAGGCCTTTATTTACAATTTAATTTTTGGTCGACGTTTTATATTTTCAAAATCAGATAAAGCTAATGCTATTGTATTTATGTATAAAGATGATTATAGAACCGAAATGTTTCAATTTTTAAATGATTTATCAACTTACGAAAAAATTAAAAAAAGATCATACAGCAAAATATGAAAAAGAAGCGAATAATACTGTAAAGAATTTGCTTAGATCAGGTTTTATTATTAATTTTGAATATTAAAAAATTTTTAGACATAATTCAGTTCCACCAAAATTATATGGACTACGTAAAACACACAAAAAAGATAAAGTAGCATTTAGACCTGTAGTTTGCTGCATTGATTCTCCATCATATAATATTACTAAATATTTACACATTATTTTATCAAATTTAACTAGTACTTTTAATTATGCATATATTAAAGATTCATATGATTTACTGATTGAACTTAAAGATTTTGTTTTACCCAAAGATCATATAATTATTTCATTAGATGTTGTATCTCTTTCTACAAACATTCCAACAAATTTAATAATGAATATTATTAATGATAATTGGAAATTTATTTCAGCTTACACTCTTTTAGATAAAGAACTTTTTAAAATTTACTTTAATTTTATTTTGATTCTAGTTATTTTGTCTTTAAAAATCAATTTTATAAACAAAAGGATAGTAGTCCAATGGGCAATCCTGCCAGTCCTATTTTAGCTTCTATTGTAATGAACACTCTTATTGAAGAAACAGTTAAGAAATTACCATTTAAAATTCCTTTTTTTTAATATTATGTATATGACACTATTTTAATTATACCAAAATCTAAAACGGACATTGTATTAAATACTTGTAATAGTTTTAATAGTAAATTACAATTCACAATTGAATTAGAAATTAACAAACAAATACCATTTCTTGATGTAATGTTAATTAGATATGATACAAAGATTATCACAGATTGGTATAGTAAACCTACATTATTTGATGATCTCGTTCGTCTTCAATATAAGGTATGAAAATAAAACGGCTATCAGCGAACTTGTTTGTAGAAAATTTATTCAACAAATATTGCCGACGTTTCGACTGCCGATTGCAGTCTTTTTCAAGGCTGAAATTACATAACACACATGAGATTACATGGAACAATTACTTTGAAATAAAACTAATGACATTAACAATTTTTTTATACACAATCATATTTGGAACATACATTTTAAACTATTCAGCTCGAGTAAGTGGTGTCGCTACTCACCAACGGTTCAGGATTAAATTGACCGCTCTGCTTTACATTAAAAATTCAAGTGTTACTTACAGATTAAATTAAATTATAGATTACATCAGTCTTTATTTATTACAATTAATTAATTCCTAATACCTTTTTGTTTATTAATTTTCCTGGTCAATGTGTTCCCATCAATTGAAATAATTGCTGCTGTCATGAAAAAATACAATCTGAAAACCAATGTAAGGAATTTAAAGTAAGGAATTCCCCAATTTGTTTCGACGTGAACCATAGGATTACTTACAAAATGTTGGATTATTTTTCAAATTTTATGATTTTCAATAATTTACTATAAGGCTGGTTTTAATTTCTTTCAGTTTTTTGAGGTTAAGTTGACTTTTCAATTTACTTGGCTTTACAACCGGTTACCCTGAGTTGCTCAGTCAGAGCTGCTCCAAGTCACTTAATCTGCTGTGTGTTGTACTGTGTGATCAAGATGTTATTATGACACATTTTATGGTGTTGAGGGGATAAACAGTTAAAAAATGTTAATTTTTTAATTATTAATTAGGTAATAGTAGATGTTACTCAATTTATCTGTATCCGTTTTCATATTAACTACTTTATTTTCATTTCGTACTATGTGACACATCTCTGAAATTAATCTTTTTTTGTAATTAGTTTCATAATCCAATATTTTGTAATTTTTAAAATCAAATGTGTGGTCAAGTGAAAAATAGTGAGCACAAAGTGCAGTTTTGTTAATTTTGTTGATGTTTTTCTTTTGGCAATCGGATGTATGATTTGCAATTCTTGACCTAATATGCTGTTTCGTTTGACCGATATATTTCTTGTCACAATCTTTGCATGTGATTTCATACACTACATTTTTCTTTAAATCAACAGGTAGTTTTGTTTTAAGTTTTGAAAAGATTTGTTTGTTAGTTAATACATTATAAAACGTTATGTTGTTGTTGTTATCTTTCAGTATTTTCTTAAGTTTATATGAAATGTCCTGTATGAAGGGAACTTTAAAGTATACACCACCATCGCCCTCCATCTTTTTTTCCTCTTGATTTGTTATTTTAAATCCATTGATGATGCTATTGGTCAACCTTGTTGGATAATTATTTTTCTTTAGTGCCGTTTTTAGATTTTCTTTATTGGTTTTGTGAAACTTTGGGTTTGATAATTTGTATATTTTATTCATACTCATTTTAATTATATTAATTTTCTGGTTCAGAGGATGATTTGATGAATAATTTAACATCCTGTCTGTGTCAGTTGGTTTTGTATATATATATCTGTTATTATTTTATCATTTTCCTTGATTAGTAGAATATCTAAAAACGGTAGTCTATTGTTATTTTCAATTTCCATCGTAAACTGAATGTTTGTATCTATTGAATTGAAAATTTGCAATAATTGTTTAGTTAAATTCTTGGGAATGATTGTGAGGCAATCATCCACGTATATTTTGAATAATTTTGTTTTATAGTAAACCTACATCTTCTAATATTTTATTGAACTATTTCTCAAATCATGCACTTAAACATAAAATTTCTATGATAAAAGGACTTTTACATAGGGTTTTCACTTTAAATGAAGATAAAATAATTGCACTACTAAAAGAAAATAATTATCCTAAATTAATGTATAATAGTTTAATTAATAATTTCTTTAATAATAAACAAAATAAAAATATGAATAATGCAACATTAACTAATATTAATAATGAAAATTTAAGTTATTATTAATGTGCATATATTCCTGAGATTAGTTATAAACTTAAAGAATTATTTAAAAACTTTTATATAAATTTAGCATTCTATAATGTTAAATCAATTAATTCTATTTTTAGTAAAATTAAAGATGTTGATAAAAAACAACAAAAATCTTACTTAGTTTATAAAATTCCATGTAAAGATTGCAATAAATATTTTTATACACATACTACTATTTTTATTTGTAATTTATTTTTATTCTATTTTATTTGCCTTTGACCAGAATTATAATAATTTTCTTTACTTATAAAAGTTTATTAACTTCAACTAACAACATCAAAGTGTTTGTTTGTTCTTTATTAATAACAATTAATTGAATTATTTGTCAAAATAAAATATTACTGTCAAAAAAATTTTTTTTTCATAACGCTATATTTTTAATTTTTCAACTACCTATTTACATAGAAGAATACTTCTGAAAAATATACTAATAAGTATATTTTTCAGAATATTAAATAAAGAAAAGTTGGTATTGTAATCTGGATTAAAAGGTATTTTGATTGAATAAAAATAAAATTTATTTATTAATGTTGTAATTTTAGCTTGACAAAGACGTAATTTTATGTCGAAACCTTGCGATTAATAAAAAGATTTTAAAAAACCTTGTTAACTTCAATCCCATCAGTCAGAAACTTATTTTACAATAAGTACACATGCATTTTTTTATAAAATAATGAAATTACCGCTAAATATTTGAAACGATTAGACCCGTAACATCACATTTATATCAACGTAAACACCTTGTTTTATTAAAGTTAGTGGGTAAAGCGCACACCGTATATTGAAAGTGCTTATAGCATCGAAACAGGAAAAAACTTAATTTTATCCATCATGTCCCACGCGATGGTTTTAATAAAAGCCGCCTCCCTTCTATCTGCCTCAACTATCGAACGGCATTTTTTCCATTTATACCTACATCTTGTCAAATAAAATACTCTTGGGTTTAATTTATTATTTCAGGAATTCGAAGCATGTTCGTATTTTAAAGCTTTACGATAGGAGTAATTATTTTTATCATTGTTTTTAGAATTATATAGAAATGACAGTTGACGTTAACAGGGTAAAGATTAAGAGGATAGCCGGTGTAATTTGGGTATAGGCGATTTCAATGTAAATTTTTGTCGATTTCAAAGACAAAGTACAGCCATATCAATCAAAAAAAGTAAAATCGGTTTTCACATATCTTTTCCAGAAATTTAAGAGAATGTCGAGATTCCCTTTTTTTTTCGTATATTTTTGTTTTATATTTATTTAGGGTGATTTTTAAAAGTGCAAAAATATTTCTAAATTTCAGAAGCCTATAACGATGTTATAATGCAATATTTATGTTTTATATTTAATACAAAACATGCCCTGGGGTATCCTTTTCTAAATTAACTTTGAAAAAATCGAAAATAAGTTGTAGTTTTTCTGGGGTTTATTTCTAAGGAAAATTGCAAAATACGCGCAATTTTTACTTCACAAAGACAAAAATTGCAAAAAATAATAGCCTGAAGATTCTACATTGCACCCCCAAAAAAAATTAAAAAAATCTTTCGAAGAAAACTTTTTATGATGAAAAAGAAAAACACAAGACCCTACCGAATACACCGACTATCCTCTTAAGTGGATAGGCAATCAAACTTGCACGATTTTTTTAGGGAGTGTACTTAAATACAGAGTTGCCAAAATCAATTCGCGCCACCCGCCATTTTAGAATTTTGATCACCCTCTGTGGAGAAAACTGACAACTAGTATGTTTCTTTTCGCAAGGAATCTTATTTACTGCTCAATGTTGTTTTTATAAAGTTTGAAACGTGTTTCTTGTAAATTTATTAATAATTTGTGTAATATTTACTTTAGGTCATTAATGACATTGTAGAAAACTAAATTCGAACCAATTTTTAAACTTATGAATAAAATTCTTCGAAATCACAAGTTCATTGCTATACTATCTATGGAGTTTCATTCTATAACATTATTAATCGATTTTTTCAAACCAAAATACGAGGCTTTTTAGAACCTAATAATAACACTCTTTTTCATATTTTCGCCTCAGAGGGCGAACAGCGCTATCTATTAGTACAGTCAATTCAAATAAGATTGATACCGCAACTATGCAACCAAAGTGATCTAGTGATTTTAGACTTGCTAAGTTTGTGTACCTGTTAATTTTCAATAAAATTTAAATCTGATTTGTCACTTTAACCAAAGCGTCTCTCAGCAGTTTTTCTTCGATAGATTCATATCATTAAACCCTATCACACCTAGGTTATGCACTTTACCTAAAATTCATAAAGTAAAAGATTTAAGTGCTTTTGATATAAAGACTTCAGTTCTACCAGTTAGGCCGGCCGGTTGTCTCCTTTGTCCGCTCTCAAACTTATTCGTTAGCAGTTTGGATGAACCAAACTTTAAGAGAAGTCTTGGGTTTCAACAACACTTATGCCATAAAAAACTCAATCGATCTAACTGAAAAGTTGTCTGAGTTTGGTTTAAGAGATGATTATACACTTGCTTCGTTTGAAGTGGATAACCTTTTCACCACAGTTCCGATTGCGGATTGTAATAACTTAGTCGCTGAACACCTTTTGGCTGCTGACTTGAGCGATGATGAGGTTGTCACTTAGTTAAACTTGTTGGACGTATGCCTGGCCCAGAACTTCCTTGCATTTGATAACTCTTTCTATCAGCAGGAGGATGGGCATGCTGAAATATTCATGCATAGTTTAAAAAAGAAACTCTTTAATAAAAATGTTTAGTCAGTACAGGGCATTAAGTTCTGGGCCAGATATGTGGACGATGTTTTTGTTGTTTTCAATGGTGACTCAGAAGGACTCAACAACTTTTTGGAAATACTTAATCAATTACACCCAAAAATCAAATTTACTATACAAATATAGATCAATCGTTCCATTTTCTTCTTAGACTTAAACATTTACGCTTCTAACAGTAAACTCAATTTTAGTATCATTAGAAAACCAACTTCCATTCAAATCACCCATTATCGCACAAGTTGGCAGCTTTCAGGAGTATGTAACATAGACTCTTTAACATACCTATGAGTTACAATAACTTCGCAAATGAAATAAATGTAATTAGTCATAAGACTTATCCGAAGTAATAACAATTACCCGGATACTTTAATTAAAGGTATTATTTCTAATACCAGACTCAGCTCAACAATTTTTTTGGTGATTGTTACCATTTTTTTGTTTTTTTTTTGTTTAGGGGGTGAATAAAGGGTAACAATTAATTTCCTAGTTCAGATTTAACTTCTGATAAGTGCGGTCAATGAGGGGAATTGTGTGAGGAGAATTTTTCGATCGGCAACGGCGGAAGTTGACTCTTTGGCGGATTAAATTGCGTTGCAAGGCAATTTTGGTTTTGAACCTTAAAATTTTTTTTGGGCTAGTGCATTTGGGCCAGTTAAGCCTTATTTCTTGGTGAGTGTTTATTACTCGAATCTAAAGGGTACTTAGTTGAAATAAGCGGTGCACCTTCCATAGAAGGGGTGAATTGCTTCTTGTTTTTCGTCTTTTCCTAAGACGGTTTGTCTTACTTTCACAGGGTACTATAATTGGGGAATATTCTGGTACTTGACCTTGTATAATTTATAAAAACTGGAAATTTATTTTTGCATATACCGAAATTGGCAAAAAAACTTTTGTAGAATTTTTGAACTTTTACTTTGATACAAGCTATTTTATGTTTGATAAAGAATTTTATTACCAAATAGATGGAAGTCCAATGGGAAATTCAGCTAGTCTCATTTAGCATCCTAAGACGGTTTGTCTTACTTTCACAGGGTACTTTAATTGGGGAATATTCTGGTACTTGACCTTGTATAATTTATAAAAACGGGAAATTTATTTTTGCATATACCGAAATTGGCAAAAAAACTTTTGTAGAACTTTTGAACTTTTACTTTGACACAAGCTATTTTATGTTTGATAAAGAATTTTATTACCAAATAGATGGAAGTACAATGGGAAATTCAGCTAGTCCCATTTTAGCATCTTTATGTATGAATTTATAAATTCATGTAACTTTAAATAAACTTCCTTTTATAAAATGTTATGTTGATGATACCTTTTTAGTTGTACCTAATGATAAAACTGATTTTATCGTAAATTATTTTAATAGATTTAATAAAAAAAACTTCAATTTAGTATTGAATATGCAATTGACAATAAAATTCCATTTCTTGATACTAACTGTAGAAAATAATAAAATCATCACTAACTAGTACAAAAAATTCTTCTAACATTTTACTAAATTATTTATCTTCTCATTCACTTAAGATGCGGAAATTTCCGTAACTTGTCACTCATACGGCACGAGAGAGCGCTAGTTGTATTTCTTGGAAAGAAAAATAAATAGGCACGGAAGGGGTATGAATCATGAACGCTGCAATCTAATGACTAAAGGGCGGATTCTATGCAAAGTGCATATTTTGTATATATTGGTTAATTTTAACCTTTTTCATATTTTCAAAAAAGTTGCATATCTTGCATATTTTTAACAAAACTGATGTAATTTTCTTATTATAGTTAATTGTTTATTATCAAAACCCTTAACTGAAATTGTAGCAATACCTCATTAACCTTCAAGTGGTTAATCCGGTTATTAGGGTAATGCAGGTACCCAAATTCTATAAAAAATAACTCGTATGTTTATTATATAATTTTGATAATAGCTAAACCGAAATAATGAACCTTTCTAAATAATAATAATAATGCTTTATTTCCAACAGCGAATGCCTACTATAGGAAATTTTAAAATTTTATTTTTGCAATGCAATGCAATCGAACGCTTTTGTAAGATCTGTGTAGATGACATATACTTGTTTATTTAAGTCCATTTCTTTAGATATAAATTGGGTTATGCGGCAAGGGTTTGTTGTAGTTGATCGTCCAGTGATAAAACCGTGTTGGTTTGTTGAGATCCTTGTTTTAACTAACGAGTAAATGTGTGTGTACAATATAGTTTCGAAAACTTTGGAAAATGAGCTAACCAAAGAAATTGGCCGATAATTGGTCACGATCGACTTATCACCGGACTTATAAACGGGGAGTACTCCTGCAGTTTTCCATATTGTAGGGAATTCACCATTTTTAAACATTAAATTAAATACGAACGTAAGCGGTTCACTTATTATCGATGCGGTGTCTTTTAGAAGAAATTCAGGAATTAGGTCCATACCAGCAGTATGCTGAGCTTAGTTGTCGAAGAGAGTCATGGACTGTATCCACTGACACATAAAAGTCACCAATGCAGTTGAAGGTGTTAAGTTGTACATAGTTTAAGTTATTTGAATTCTGAAAGCTAGACGAGAAACATGCTGCGAAGGCATCAACAATACTCTGACGATCACTAAGGTCACTATCACCATTCCGCATTATACCAGGTATTCTCGTTGTGTTTTTTTATAGAATTTATATAGTTCCAGAACTTTTTTGGATCTGATCTCATACTGTTCTCGCAGTTGTGTACAAAGTTTTCTTGGGCTTCCTTTATTTTCTTTTTTACCATCGCTCGCATGCTCTCAAAACGTTCTTTATGTTCGATTTATGTTTGAGATAACCCTTCCCTAATTTATCTTTGTAAGAGTTCTTTTTATGTCATCTATGAACCACGCCGGATAATCTTTTTTATTTTTTTAGTTTTAAAAGTTGGTACATGCTTGTCCAATAAGCCATAAAATATTACGTAGATTCGCTCACATGCTTCATTAACGTCCTTTGCTGCATACAGAGAACTCCAATCTACATCGCAGAATTCCTCATATAATGATAAAAAGTTCGCCTTATGAAAATTATATCTTTTCTTCTGGTTACTTGCTTCAAAATTACATTTATTATTAATTTGCATATTTATTTTTATTAGTAATGAAGGGTGGTGGGAATCTTCATTAACAAGGACATCCAGATCACGTTTAACATCACAATTCAAATCATTAGTTGTTAATATTAAGTCCAGTATTCTCGAGTTTTTGTTGCTTATATTTTTTCTTTGATACAAATCATTGAATGAAATAAAATTTGCTAGGTTCAAAACAATATTGCTAGTTATATTATTGGGAAATTCCACGTTAAAGTCTCTTACATTGAAGTCACCGAGTATAACGGTGTTATAATTGAAATCAAGGCTACTCTCCAGACAACTAAATAGGTCTGTATAGTATTCAATTGGGGTGTTTGGTGGAATATAAACTGATACAAAAACTTTTACAATTACCAAATCGATATTAGCACGTGAAAAGTCAACATTTATTTGAAGACAGTTAAATCTATTACCAACGCCAACTAAAACCCCTTCACCTTTTCTGTCCCCATCTCTATCCTTTCGAAATACTCTATAGTTGCTACCAAATAGTTCATTGCTTGAAATAGAATCATGTTTCGCTAACTGCATAAAGGTTCGTGGATACTACGTTTTTGTAGAATTCATTGACATTAGTGTTTAGACCCCGTACATTCTGGTAGTAAACTAAAAATTTTGTCGACATCAAGTTTGTAGGTATTGGTTGTTGGAAACTATCTAGTTTTTTCGCGAATTGTAATTCTGCATAACTTTTGGTATGTTGTTTACATATTTTATAAATAGGTCAACTTCTCCTGATGCAGTTCTCCTTTGCAATTCTTGAGCAGCGGATTTATATTGCTCTCTCTGCATCATAGTTTGATCACGCCTAGCTTGAATATTTGTGGAAAGTTTTTTCTTATTGGCCATGACCCTTTTCGTCGATTCACTACTATCAAAGATTATTATTAATGGTCTTGCCTTGTCATTGATTTTCCCCAAACGAAACATCTTTCTTATATTACCTTGCGCTTGCATATTATTAAGTAAACTATATACGCTTTGCTGATCGTGGTCTTTTCGTTCTGAGGGAACCTAACTCGCGGATTCCTGAACATTGTATAGAATTATGTTGAACTCCCGTTTCTTACGGTCTTCCATCTCGCTAAGAAGAAAACTATTATCTACAGGTCCATTTACATTAAGGTTCTTGTTGGATTCTTCCAGTTTTTCAATTCGAGTTGTAAGTGAACTCACAGTTTTCCTAAGTTCATAGTTTTCATTTCGCACTTCATCCAGAGTGGCTACGACCTTCTGTAATTCCATGTATTCTGTGCATTGCTTCTCGAAACTTAATACTAGAGAAGCAACTGACAATTAGAGTTCTTTGACTAACGCTGTAAGTTCCATAAATGGTTTAAGATCACAAATACTATCACATACTACAACCTCATTAGAAACTGAATGTGATCGTAAAGGATTGGTTTTTTTTAAGTTTGAGCAGCAGTCGAAATCATCTTGGTTAATAAAAGTTCCACCCTTGACACGATTGCTGCAACTTATATGGTACCAGAGGTTACATTTAACGCAAGAGATTTTGGCTTTACATACCCCACCGCCACATTTGTTGCAAATTAGTTTCCCATTATCGCCCCCCTCCATTGTTTCGGGAGGTTTATTCTTATGTCAGTTATACTACTATATAATCGAGTTTCAGGGAAATAAGAAAGGACAGACGAAAACACTCTTCGCACCTACGGGGCCTATCGTGTGACTAACAGACACAACACAAGAGGGCCACGGATAGGTTAAACAGATCTAGATAACAAATGAATAAGATGTTAGTTAAAACTTTAGGATTCCTGACGATTGTATTATTATGTTAGCTCAAATAAATATTTTAAATTATTTAAATTTTAATTCCCACTCGCACGCCCATGGCTGCGATAGCTTCAAACGCCTCAATTATAAAGTGAATCAAAAATCCACAATTTACACGTTTTTAATCATCAATTAAAACACAGAGACACTAAGCACGTTTATTATATCTCCAGTGGCGTACATTGCAATTTAAAGATGAATTGGTAAATATGGTGTTTAGCTATTATCAAAAGTACAGAAAGAAACGTAAAAACGAAATTCAAAAAAATAAGCGTTTCCTTGATAACAACGGTTGTTAAATTTTCAAAGGATACTAAGACTTAGAAAACCAAAAAGGACAATTGCCAGGTTCGAGTTTATTTGTGTTATAAAACAACAAAAACTAGTATTGTAATAATACAGCATTATAAAAAAAAAACAAAATAGAGAAAGACACAAACACATATTAGGCAAATTTGAGAAAAAAATCCTCAACAAAAGTCATCAAAAGCTCTATTTTGTCTATTTTTCACTATTTCTCTATTTAGATATTAACATCTCCTAAACTATGTGACCATACAAACTATATCAATAGAAAGGTTGTAAAAAATGCCATCGAATGATGTTAAATGATGGTCAATTTGCGTTTCATGAGGCACCCTGATAAAAACTTTAAATTTGATTAAAGGTGAAGATAATAAGACGACTAAGCGAACTCTTTATGAATGGTAATTTATTTTTAATAAAAACCGGCGTTTCGGACAGTAATCCTGTCTTTTTTGAAGGCTTTTATTATAGAAAATTACACGTGTCAAATAGGTTTCCAATAATTTTATAATTTTCGTCACAAATACTGATATTGGAAAATTCCATCGAAAAAAAAAGAACAAGTTTTGGTAACACTTTTGATTTCATGAAATTACTGATCATAAATTTGATATGATAGCTGTAAATTAGATGATATTGAAAATTGTTTGTCAAAATTTCATCCCAAAATTGTCGTTTGTTTTAGAGCAGTGATTTTTCAAAAATTGTTTTTTTTCGCTTAAATGGCAAATATCAAGACAAGTGAAAATAGACCCATAAAAGGTTATACAAAGTAAGAATATTTTTTTATAAGGAATCCAAAAACGTCATAATACACTGGGGGTTTCATTAAAAAAACGCAACTTTTATCCGCCATCTTGGAATGGACACCCGGTATATTATAAAAATATCTTTAGAGTGTTCACTTAAAAGTATTGTATGTTTTGTCGAAAACCGCATGTCGATATCTTTTTCTCATTTTAGAGTAATGTTACTTCCTCGTAGCGTTCGGACACCCTGTATTAGACCGGGAGCTCGCGACATTTTTGATCTCCGATTTCATACAGCATGCCTTTTGGAGGAGAGAATATTTACCCTATAAGAACAAAGAATAGCGGGTACTAAACCCCCTCACTCATTCCGATCATATGTAAAATTGCATTTCCATTTTCACAAAAAATTGGTGTTTTTCTCTGATTTAATATTGGATGCCCTTTTAGCAAAAGATAGTTAAAATAAATTTAAGTCTTGAAAATCGTAGGCATGCGATTCGCACGGTCGAAAAGGGCTCAAACAGTCACGTGATCTTGTAATAAAAAAATATGATTTTTCGCGTTTTCATACTGCATGCCAATGAAAAGAATTAAAGTTTGTGCCATAAACCCCCCATAAAAAATTGGCATGCGCTCCTCGTTGGCTCATGGGTGGAAATTTAGGAAAATTTATGTGGAATGACACTGAAGTTTGGTAAAAATTTTAAACTTTAGTGTCATTCCACAAAACTTTTCTTAAATTTTCCACCCTTAAGAGGATAGGCGGCAAATTTGAGCGCTTGATTTTGAAATTCGCTTGATATTTGTGGTTTTGGTCATATTTTTTGTCCATTGAAGCTTTTCTAAAATTCTTTTTTTGATACACAGAAGAGTCTTGTGGCTATCAAATTCTTCTTTTTTTGTTTTGGTAAGTTAAACCAAATAATCATACGGCAGCAGTAAAATGGACTCTTTACAAAAAATGTTCGCTTAGCGGCTGTTTGAAACATTCTAAAAAACTAATTGAAATAATATTTTAACGCTAGAAATAAGTTAAGATATAAACGAAGACTTTGATGTTGCGTTTTTTTGTTTTAAATATAATTTTTAAAGTATTTACAGCATCCCAAAAATTAAGTAAAATTTTAAGAAATTTTTGAGATGCTGTAAAAAATCTTTTGCTAAAAAGGCATGCAATATTAAATCAGAGAAAAACACAAAATTTTTGTGAAAATGGAAATGCAATTTTCCATATGATCGGAAAGCGTGCAGGGGTTTAGCACCCGCTTTTTTTGTTCTTATAGGGTAAATATTCTCTCCTTCAAAAGGCATGAAATCGGAGACCAAAAACTGTCGTGAGCTCCCGGTCTATATATAATTTTAAAATATAATATAAATGCCTATTAGTTGCATATTTTACCTAAATGCTTGCATATATTAGCGTAAAACAGAGCATATGTATGTACAGGGTGAGTCAGACCACCCGTAACAGCCCTTTATCTCGAAAACAGGTTGTCGCACATAAGGAAAATAAAAATTTTGATTACCAAAGTGAACCCAAAGAATCCATTGGTGCACTTATTATTTTCTGGAAAAAACCGGAAGTGCCCGGAACCGGAGCAAACTTTGATTTTTTAAATGGCAACATAGGTCGAGAATGGTCTCATTTAAAAGGTCTTTTAAAAAGAAACAACTTTTATAAAAATATTTTTTTAATATCTTGCATAATTAACAAATTAAACGAAAAAACATAAACAAAAAAGTGACAAATGGTATCTTAAATTATGGAAAAATTAAAACACTACCATTATTCTTATTATGGCTAAGGGTAGAGGCAATTTTGAATTTTAAATGGAAACTCAATTTTTTAGGTTATGTATTTCCCGTATTTCAAAAAATTAAAAAAAAGTCAATTATTTTTAACGAATAAAGCGATAATAACTGCAAAAAAGAGTTTCAATTTAAAAAATATCTCTTGCCCATTTGCCGATGATGGTAACTATTTAATTTTTCCCTTTAAGAGACCAATGGTCACTTATTTCCATATTTTTTTTTCGTTTAATTTGTTAATTATGCAAGATATTACATAAATATTTAAATTAAAGTTGTTTCTTTTTAAAAAGAACTTTCCAACGATACCATACTCGACCTATGTTGCCTTTTGAAATTAAGGATTCCTTGGTGGGCTTATTATTTTCCGGAACAATCCGAATGTGCCCGGAATCGGAAGTTACTTTGAAATTTCAAATGGCAACATAGGTCGGGTATGGTATCATTGGAAAGGTGTTTTAAAAAGAAACAACATAATTAACAAATTAAACGATAAAAAAATATGCAAACAAGTGACAATTGATATCTTAAAGGGAAAAATTAAATCGTTACCATCATCGGCAAATGGGCAAGACAGATTTTTTTAAATAGAAACTCTTTTTTGCAGTTATTATCGCTTTATTCGTTAAAAAGAATCAACTTTTTTTTATTTTTTGAATTAAGGAAAATACACAACCTAAAAAAGTTGATTATTTTTAACAAGCGAAAAGAATAATGCAAAAGTTACAAGTTTCCATTTAAAATTCATAATTGCCTCTACCCTTACCCATATTAAGGATGATGGTAGTGGTTTAATCTTTCCATAATTTAAGAAATTTGTCACTTGTTTGCTTATGTTTTTTCGTTTAATTTGTTAATTATGCAAGATATTAATAAAATATTTTAATAAAAGTTGTTTCTTTTTAAAAGACCTATCAATCGATACCATACTCGACCTATGTTGTCATTTAAAAAATCAAGGTTACCTCCGGTTCCGGGCATTTCCGGTTTGTTCCGGAAAATAATAAGTGCACCCATTGGTGTCTTTGGGTTCACTTTGGTAATTAAAATTTTTATTCTATGTGCTACAAACTGTTTTCAAGATAAAGGGCTGTTACGGGTGGTCTGACTCACCCTGTATATGCGCCTTTTTTTGAAAATTTCAGTACATACAGGGTGATCCAGTCATCCGCCCACGGTCTATAGTTTCTTTGCTATAAAACATATCGACTTGCGATTTCCACCAACATATAGATACAAGCATACCCCACAATTTAAAAATAGTTTCGATATATACAGGGTGTCCCATCATGGCCTACTGAACCAAAGTTATATTTTTTTTAAATGGAACACCCAGTATATTATGACATTTTTGGGTTCCCTATCAAAAAATAATTATACTTTGTATAAACTTCTATGGGTCTATCATCACTCATTTTGCTGATATTTGCCATTTAAGCCAAAAAAATTTCAATTTTTGAAAAAATTTTTATATGTATTTCTCCATAAGAAGAAAATAATATTATAATATTGTTCCAATAATTAGTTTAGTCATATAATGTAAAATAAAAAAAAGTTGCAATTAATTAATTAATTAATTAATTATGGTCTATTGATTTAACTTCGTACTCAACGTACTTGGTTTTTTAAAGTGTAGTCCCGGTTTAAGGTTGATGAAATTTTATTGATGGTTCATTGATTGTATGCTTGTAGTCTAATTATTTTTTAAAATAACATTGTTACATGTTGAATTTATCGCCGAGCTTCACTCTTTTACTTGATTTTTTGGAAAATTTTGAAAACTATGAGGATATTTGGATAATGTTGATCCTAGTTGGTATAGGGTGGAGTTTGAAAGTTTTTGACTTCGGATAAATTTGTTACCTGACATATGTTGTTGAGGTTTGTTGATCACCTTTACTTTTAACTTCGAATGACCTAAAAACCCATTATATAAAAATTATTATGTATCCTCTGAAGATGAAATTTTAACATTGAAATGCATAAGTTTTAAGTTCTAGTAAGGAGTTTTTATAAAATTGTGGTATTCGTTTGGAAATTAAGGCCCTTTAGTTGAACTATTGGATATCAAATAATATTATACAGGGTGTAAACGTTTAAACGCATCGATCGGTATTTGAAGCGCACCGGTTTTAGTGCGAGAAGCTTTTCGTTGCGTAGCCTCTCATTCTAAACGCTCGCAACTCTCCTACGAAAAATTACATTGCGTAAAGTAAAATTGCCGCGCGCTATCTCACCATATTATTCAAATCATATCATTTTCATTCTTAATTACGTATCTAAATAAACACGAAATTTATTTAGTTAATTAAAACAATAAATTATAGGAGTCATTTCTAAAATAACAAGTTAGTTTTACTTTAATAAAATTCCGGTTCAGTTTTGTTTTTAATTTGTCATTTATTGTTTTTAAGCGTTATTTTCGTCTTTTTGAACATGAACCTGTATTTTTCATATTGTTACTAATTATCCCGCTTTGTAATATTTTACTTCTTTTGCTAGAGGCAAGTCTACACCTCTAAAAATTATTATTTTAAAATAATTATTTCGGATTTCAAAATTCGATAGTTAGTCTACAAAACAATACAAAACTTTTTTTTTAAATACACATTTTTCATAATTTTTATTTAAAAATTGCGTTTTTAAGTAATTTATGTTGGAAAATTATAGGGGAAGTTATTGGGGTATTAAAAATCGGGTTGCGGCGTTTTGTAAAACATACATTTATTTAAGTGTAAGTATTTTTTATGATAATTAAGTAATAAATGTGCTTCAAATCGTCCAGCATTTATAGTTTTTTATATTTCTTTGATGTCCAAAATTGCAACCCGTCCGCGAATTGTAATGGGATTAAGCCGTAATACAATGACAAAGTGAACCACCTATTTTTCTAACACCAGAATTATTTACACTACTGGTTCTCTCTTCCTATTTGATATGGAGTACTGAAGTATCAACTCTAGGGCTTTCTTATTTTTAATCATAGCCTATGAAAAATAGGCTGAAATCCGTCTTTTTTTTAATAGTGGAGCCATCTATTGTCTATCTATTTATACTTTTTCTTCTAATCGTCTAATGCATTGTTTTTTACACTTTTTCATTGTTGTTTCTCTCGGCATTGTTAGTTCAAGTAACTTTTTGATTTGTATAATTTCATTTTTATTTTTAAGTTGAATTTTAGAGTATATACAAATTAATGTATCTCCTGTCTCTGAAGATTAATTTGTCTCGAAATGCATTAGACAATTAAGTATAAATTTTGGTACCTGTGGTTTTCGTAAGGTACCTCAAGGCTTCACTTTTCATTATGGGTCACCATATTACTTGGTTATTTCAATTGCAAAAGTAGTAAGTTTTAAAAATATAATAATTTATTGAAAATAATACTCACGAATTCTGGCAACCACTAGACACTTCTAATTTGGTTGGAAGATCAGTTAAACGTTTTAGCGCCTAATCGATTTGGCGCCTGGAGCTGAGGCCTCGTGTATCGATTCGGCCCTGATTAAAACAATTGTCTTCCAAAATGCATCATTAAATCAAAAACATGAGATAAAAATTACAATCTATACTTTTAAATATTCTAATTTCCTTATAAATTACATGGATATAATTGACCTAAGTTATTTTGAGGGCTTGTATATTGCAATAAATATTTTTGTACAAATAAAAAAATAAATTAAATCGCAATTTCAAGTTTAATGATTGATCACAAATATTAAAATCAGATTTAGATTAATTACACTTTGCTCTCTATCGAAAGAGAATTGAACAAAATTAAAAATAAATAAAGTTACGGATTAAAACTTTATCGTGATTGATTAAACCTAAATTAAGAATACTTCTCTGTTAATTACAAACAAATTATACTAAATAAGTCCGCGTTTTTTCTTATAGCCTTGAAGATTCAAGCAACGACGTGGGGCTAAAGTTGTTGATGTTGGAGCTTTTACACTCATACTAACGGCTTGAGCTGAAAAATTATAACTTTATACATAGATATACATATATATCTGTATAGATAGATATACATAGATATACATAGATATAGATAGATATAGATAGATATAGATAGATATAGATAGATATAGATAGATATAGATAGATATAGATAGATATAGATAGATATAGATAGATATAGATAGATATAGATAGATATAGATAGATATAGATAGATATAGATAGATATAGATAGATATAGATAGATATAGATAGATATAGATAGATATAGATAGATATAGATAGATATAGATAGATATAGATAGATATAGATAGATATAGATAGATATAGATAGATATAGATAGATATAGATAGATATAGATAGATATAGATAGATATAGATAGATATAGATAGATATAGATAGATATAGATAGATATAGATAGATATAGATAGATATAGATAGATATAGATAGATATAGATAGATATAGATAGATATAGATAGATATAGATAGATATAGATAGATATAGATAGATATAGATAGATATAGATAGATATAGATAGATATAGATAGATATAGATAGATATAGATAGATATAGATAGATATAGATAGATATAGATAGATATAGATAGATATAGATAGATATAGATAGATATAGATAGATATAGATAGATATAGATAGATATAGATAGATATAGATAGATATAGATAGATATAGATAGATATAGATAGATATAGATAGATATAGATAGATATAGATAGATATAGATAGATATAGATAGATATAGATAGATATAGATAGATATAGATAGATATAGATAGATATAGATAGATATAGATAGATATAGATAGATATAGATAGATATAGATAGATATAGATAGATATAGATAGATATAGATAGATATAGATAGATATAGATAGATATAGATAGATATAGATAGATATAGATAGATATAGATAGATATAGATAGATATAGATAGATATAGATAGATATAGATAGATATAGATAGATATAGATAGATATAGATAGATATAGATAGATATAGATAGATATAGATAGATATAGATAGATATAGATAGATATAGATAGATATAGATAGATATAGATAGATATAGATAGATATAGATAGATATAGATAGATATAGATAGATATAGATAGATATAGATAGATATAGATAGATATAGATAGATATAGATAGATATAGATAGATATAGATAGATATAGATAGATATAGATAGATATAGATAGATATAGATAGATATAGATAGATATAGATAGATATAGATAGATATAGATAGATATAGATAGATGTAGATAGGTAAAGTGATGAAATTTTAATGTTTATTATTATCAAAAATTAGTACTCCCTTAGTCCGAAAATATCATATACATTAAAAAAAATTGGAATTGACAAAAGTAAATTGTTTTGGTGTTATTTTTATTTTTATTTCTAAATATGTGACTGTGAGACAACAAATAAACAAATTTATCATAAATATTCTGCAATATGTTAAAAATTATTCAAAGATTTAAAAGTCGCAAATTGTTGAAAAATATAATGACACCCACTGTTGTTACAAAATGCAGAATTTTGATACGGTTATATTGAAATGAACAGAAGAAGTTCAAAATCGAAGAAATTAACCCTTAATGACCTGGTAATAATTACCGGAAAACAACTTAAAGTCCTTCTATTTTCGTAATTTTTTATTCTCATAATGTGATAAGTTGTGGAATATTAAGGAATTTAAGTTGTTTTTTAGTATTTTGTGTATTATTCTTTGTAACACTACAGATTTATTATAATATTTCATAAAAAAAAAATCATTCTAATTACCTAAGTTAAAAATGTATATCTTATTTTCAGACAACAAAATAACTTAAATTGTATACAATATTTCTGGACGGAGGAAGTATTTTTGATTACTTTTTTGTTGGCTAGCGATCAAATGCTATACGTACGCACAATCATTAAAACACACTCAGCATGGACTGTCATTTTAAGCTATTGTATGAAAAAACTTACATGGTAAAAGTAGTTCCAGGTCGATCTTAATATCAAAATCATGTGCAGAAAACAGGTCATCCTGTATAACTTGCACTGGTACTGCAGGTTTTTCAGGTTCGGCAGCTTTTGGTTCAGGAACTGATTGTAAAATATTTGGTACAGGAGCAGCTGGAGTTTCGTCTCTTAGGGCTTTAAAGTTCATACGTGGTTTCCTTGCTCTTTTTTCATAACACAAGGCAGAGTCACGTTCTTTCATTAATTGTGTTTTTTCATAGCATAATTTTAAGTTTTTTGTTTAAAACGATCTTTTTCCTTTACCTGAAAAAAGAAAATCAACAAAATTCTTGTTAATTAACATTTTATACAACTCATAATTCCTTCTACATCCTTTTCGATATATTCATAATTTAAAGCTTCTTTTATATCAGCTATTTTTTGTGCTATGTCTTCTTTCGTAGGCAATGGATTAGCAGCTTCGGCAGAGGCTTCAATCCATTTTTGAAATTCCCCTTCTGCAAACTCTTGATTTGAAACAAATTCTAAGCGGAAAACTCTTTCACTTCTACCATGTCTCACTCTACAACCCTAAAAATTAAAAAAAAAATTAGATTAGATAATATTAAAATATTAATATCTAGTATTATTAAAAAGTGACCGTCAACATTTCTAATACATGTACAAATTAGAATTACTTTAGTCTTACTTTATTGGTTCTAGTGGATCCAAGATTATAAACTTTTGCCGTTTCATAAATTCCGAGAATTTCTGCAGCTCTGTAAACTGGTGTGTTATCATTTTGACCAATGCCAACGCCAATTCGAATAAAACAAACTTTAGCGATCCTATCGAAAAAGGGAAGATGCACAAATCGTTCCAACTTGTGTCTAGAGAGCCTGATTGAGTTAATTTCAACAAGTGTAGGTATATATTTAATTTTTGTCTTTTCATTAGCAGAACCAGCTTCATTGTCACTTGTGTTAGAACTTGATGAACTTCGTGAACGTTGTGAAACTTGTTTGGGATGACGCTTTGGAGATTCTTTTCTTTCATTATCTTCACCCGAAAAGAAATTAATTAATAACATCTTCTGAAACTTTTCTACACCTGCAACATTCTAAGCAAGTCAGAAATATGTAGATAATTGCAATTAATTTTTGAAGCAATATAAAACGAAAATAATGCTTACCATCACTCTCCCTATCGTCAGAATAAATATCAGAAGCTTTCAGTTTATTGTCACTTTTCTTGGATGATAAGTTTGCCTTCTCCTCCTCTTTTTTCTTCTGATCTTCTCGGCGAGCAGTTTCTAATTCTTCTCTTCGTTGTTTATTTCCTTCACGCCTAGCTTTTAATTCAGCCATGGCATTCACCCTTTTAGCCACCTAAAACAATATTAACCGATTTTAATTTATTTTAGTGAAAATTTAAACAAATTAGAAAACTTGACCAGTGTTTTTAAAATTCCATAATTGTTATCCTCAAGTATACTTGCAAGAATACTCTTTTTTACCTGCACAGTCTGCAAGGGTACAGTAAGTTCAGAGGAAAGTTAATTCTAGCAAATTGCTTTAATATTCGACTCCACAAACGAGTTGTTGGAGTCCTCGCGGCAAATACTTGTTGTATACATGGTTTATTACTCAAAGTCAGAACTTCAGTAATAACCAAAGTACGTCATATTTTCCAAATAAAAGTCACACTTTTGATTAACCGAAATAAAAATTTGTTATTTTTGAAAATCAATAAAATTTCAAACTTTTGGCAGTTTCTGTCAATTTTAATCATCCATAAACTAACTCACCTTTTCACGATTCTCTTCAATATTTTTCTTCCTATCTTTACTTCTTTCTTTATGATAAATAGAACTAAAATCATTTTGCAATGACTGCCCACTATGTTTACCTTTGTTCTTTTCCCTGTTAACCTTTGCTTTTGCTGTTTCAGCTCGCCTTAATTTTTTCTCGATCTCGAACCTTCAAACGTAAAAATTATTAATAACAAATTTTGTTTCCATGGCCATCTAAAGATTTGACTACTCACCTATATTTCATTAATTCACGCTGCACTATTGTCTTAAATATTTCAGTTTCTCGTTCCTTTTCAGTGAGACTTGTCAGTCTGGCCCTATCCTCCTCATCACCCATAAGCTTACTCTTATTTTTCTTCTTTGCCAAGTTGAGGAATTCCTGAAATTATAATTATTTAGCAAATTATGTTTATAGAGACTTCTCTCATATGAAATAAATTAATAAATTACATTTAGGATTGATATCTTGAGGAGAGCACTAAGCATTTACAATTATGGTGATTGCAAATTCAATGTATTTGCACTTCATGTTATTTATAAAATTATGAAATGAAGTTTATTGTCAAACTTTATTTTAAACAATTATAAATCATGGCAATATTGATTTATAAATCTGCAGGAATTTTTAATTATAAGAACAAAACCTTTATATTTTTAATTTGTTTTTAGGTTAAAGACAAGTGTGGTGCGTTTCAAATTTACAATTCGAAAGTTAATAATTTGAAATTTTAGTATATGAAAAAAAATATCAGGCCTCTACGACTATTTGTTCAAAAGTTATGATTTTTTGTGGAATTACCTATCCGCGCAGAACCCTCTATATAAACAGAACTAACACTACCTAACCTATGTGAAACTACGTTTGCGCACAGAAATTATGAATATCTTTTGGGTTTTTGGGGGTGTAGGGGGCATCTGACCCCTTATATTTCATACATTTTCTATTGTCCATCATTTGAGGGATCGATCTTAAAAAAATTAGAATTTTTTTTTTTCGATATTTTTAAGGCTGTGGGCTTAAAATTTTTCATGCGAATCGGTTTTTATTTTTTTTCTCAAAAACTATGAAAGTTACTAACCGTTTCAAATTTACAATTTGAAAGTTAATATATTGAAAAAATCAAAAAAAAAATCAAGTCTCTACGACTATTCGTTCAAAAGTTATGTTTTTTTGTGGAATTACCAATACGCACAGAGCCCTCTATATAAACAGAACTAACACTACCTAACCTATATGGAACTACGTTTGCGCACAGAACCCTCGATATAAACAGAACTAACACTACCTAACCTATGTGAAACTACGTATGCGCACAGAAATTATGAAAAAATTTGTGAAATTTACGAAAATTTTTCATTTTTTTTTGAGTTTTTGGGGTGTAAAAATTAGTAAAAAAAGTAAGCGCGTTTCAAATTTACAATTTGAGAGTTAATAACTTGAAATTTTAGTTTATGAAAAAATAAAAAAAAATCAGGGCTCTACGACTATTCGTTTAAAAGTTATGATTTTTTGTGATATTACCTATGCGCACAGAACCCTCTATATGAGGAGAATTGAAATTGACGAAAGTATCAAAAAAATAAAGAATATGAAAAATTATGAATTTTTTTTTGGGGGTGTAGAGGAATCTCTTTCAATTCATTCATTTTTTAAGTTTAGAAAAAAAAAAAAATAATAATGTCTCTAAGGTGAAACGATTTATTTTTTGTAAAATTATAAGAAAGTGTGAATCGTAAGCGAAAACTTGATAACAATTTTAGCAACAGTAATCAACGACGGTTTAATCTTCAAAATTATATTTTCAGTTTTGTTTCTATCATAAGCAGCGTTAAAATAAAATTGGGCCATCGAAACTGCTTAGAGAATTGTAAGCGTTTGCGGGTTGTAAAATAAATTAGAACTTATGTTTAATCGATTCAAAAAAAGCAAAAATGTAACAAAACGGGTGAAATTAACAACTCTAAAAATATAAATTTATAATGTACGGTTTGTAATAGGTCGTCCTAACAAAATTGATCGACAAATCGAAATCTTGATAAAAATGTTACTCGTATCGGGTTGTAAAATAAATTTCAATTTGTGTCTCCGATGTTAATTACTTTACTTATACTTACCGCAAAGTTTTAATACAATTTTACAATAAATGCTTGTATGAAAAATTTATTAATTAGTCATTCTGGAATATTAGAATAAAATATTTCTATAAAAATTTAAACATTTATTGAAAAGGAAAGCAATATAAAAATAACAAAAAATATATTTGAAAAAACAAATAAAAATGAAATTCTAAAAAACTTAAGCTTGGTCTTCTTCTAAACCATCTAAATGAAAAACAATTGCAAGATCGTCCTCTTCGGTAATAACTGGCTCATCGCCTTTTTTTTTCATTTCCTCCTCCTCCTTTTCTCTTTGCGTTTTTCTTGCCTCTTCCTCTTCCTTTTCTCTTTTTTTTTTCTTTCCTCCTCCTCCTTTTCTCTTTGCGTTTTTCTTGCCTCTTCCTTTTCTCTTTTTTTTTCTCTTTCCTCTGCCCTCTCTTTTCTCTGCCGCGAGTGCCTTCTTACTCTTTGAATCCTTCTTCTCTCCTCTTCATGCCTTCTAATTCTCTTCTCTTTCTTTCGCCTTTCCTTATCTCGTCTTCTCCTCTCCTCCTCATGCCGCCTCTGTCTTAGAAATGTTCTCCTCTCCTCCTCATACCTATGTCGGAGAGGGGGCTCCGCATCGCGCCCCAAAAGTGTATTAATTTCTGAGAACATTTTTGACTAAAATAAATTTAATATTAATTAACATTTATTTAAATTTGTTTTAGAAAACTTACCATATTCTCCGCGATGCGGAGTCTCCACTCCCTCTCTTCTTTTAATAATTTTGAGTTATAAGACATCTAAAATTGAAAAAAGTGTTTAAAGTTATTTAGATGACACACTCCGGCCTTAATAATAATAAATAATTATTCAGAAATTGGAAAAAACAAATAAAAAAACTAAATTAGCCCGTTGATGCATTCTCTATGAAAACAACTTTAACATCGTATTATAAATGGAATTATTTATAGGGTGTAACGACGTATATTGCATAACCATTAAAAGAAATAGTTGTTTTAAAATTATTTAAAAAAATGTGTTACTCGTTAAATTCATTTTGTTACACCCGTTATCGTCAGTGAACACCTGCGCATTAACAATACAAAGAAACAGTAAACAATTAAATTATAGTCCCTAAAATAAAATTATTCTACACCGGCACAATTAGTGTGGGCTCAAGATTTAAAACAAATAAATAAGAGTAATTGTTATAAAAAACAAAATATTTAACTCACTTAATAATAGTGAGCTTCTGCGTATAATCTAAAAAACATGACTTACCTCAAGCAACTCTGGACGCGAAAAGAACCTCGCTCCTCGATTTGCTCGGTTCCCGATTCCTGGAGTACAGCCGTAAAAAAAGTTTTCAAAGCGAATTAACCGTTCCAATTTTAGGGCTATTAATAATTAATAATTTATTTTAGGGCTAAATAATAAATTTTAATAAAGCTGATGTAGTTCTAAGCAAAGCAGATAAAGGTAATTCTTTGTTTATTTTGAACAAAATAGATTATGTCAATAGTACTGTCAAATTTCTTGTTGACAATAACTTTAAAATCTTGAAGAAGGATCCTTCTGCTAAGTTTAACGTTATCTTTAAAGACCTCTGTGAATTTAAAAAATGTCAATCTCAAAAGATTTATCTCATCTAACCCTTCAACCTCGCCTCTCTATACACTTCCGAAAATACATAAGATTAAGAATGTTGTTGATTTTGATATCACTAATTTTACATTACCTGTTAGACCAGTGGTTTCATTCGTGGGTTCACATACATATAGTTTGGCTGGCTGGCTTAATGTGGCCTTAAGAGAAATAACAGGTTTCGAAAGTAAATATGCGGTGAAGAATTCTTTGGACTGGAGCATTTTGTGTATGATAGTCGTTGTACTTTGGTCTCTTTCGATGTAGTTAATTTGTTTACCACCATCCCAACTAATGATTGTATTAGTCTAGTGGCAGAGCTTTTGGTCGCCTCCAGCTTGTGCAACGATGAGTTTGATTCTTATCTTATCCTTTTAGATTTAGCCCTACAACAGAACTTTTTCGCCTTTGATAGAGTCTTTTACCAGCAAGAGGATGGCTTAGCAATGGGTTCACCGTTGAGCCCTCTTCTTGCTGAGATTTTTATGAACAACTTAGAAAAACAACTATTTTCTTCTAGTGATTCTATCATTGAGTGGATTAAGTTCTGGGGTAGATACGTAGATGACATTTTTGTCATCTATGAGGGTAATAATGATTTACTTCCTTCACTCCTGGCTACTTTAAATAATTTACATCCTAACATTAAATTTACACTTGAATTAGAGAAAAATAACCAAATTTCATTTTTAGATTTGAACATTTTTACCAATAATAACAAGCTTAACTTCTCAATTTATAGAAAACCCTCTTACACAGATACTGTCATCAATTATCATTCGAATCACCCCTTGCAGCACAAGCTGGCGGCCTTCCAGAGCTTTTCTCATAGACTTTTCACTATCCCTATGAACTTATCAAACTTCTCTAATGAGATTAATACCATCAGATTAATAGGTAGAAATAATGATTATCCAGACAAGTTGATCATTAAAGTTATTGCTAAAACCAGACTGAGACTTTTGTACAACGATGCATACAGCACGACTTCTGGCGAGCTCATTGATTCACCACCACGGGAGCGCAGATACGCATCCTTGCCTTTCATTAATGCTAGATGTCTTAATCTAATGAATATTTTCCAAGAATTCAACGTCAAAATCTCCTTCAGAGTTAGTTCGACATTCTCATCAGTCAAAAATAACAAAGACAAAAAAGATAGAATGGAGGGTGTGGGTGTGTATCAGCTATCTTGTAACTCTTGTAGTGCAAAGTATGTGGGTCAAACAAGGAGATCGTTCAAGGTGAGGGTGGGTGAACATGAATCGGCGATTAGATTAAACCGGCCTTTATTATCACATTTTGCCAACCATATTTTATTCAACAAACATAATTTTAATCCAAAAGATAATATTTGCATTTTACATTACACAGATAATAATTTTATTAGAAACATTCTTGAAAATTTAGAAATTACCAGATTAGAGTCAGATAATAATTCAATAACACTTAATGTTCAATTGGACAGTGAGCACAAGAACTTTTTACAACAGTTGTTGCGTTCATTTTCATGATTGTACTTATTTTAAATAATTTCAAATTTTAATTCCTTGATCATGTTTACCGACCCAGCTGTATAGTTTCATGTGCTGACTCCGTCGAGTTCTTCATCGCCAACTATTTATTTGTAGTATTGGCAACACTGTTGGATCATTCATCTGTCAGTTTTTTGACATTTAATGTTGAATTTGTCAGTGTCATTTGAAACTTCACAACGTTTGTTACATGAAATTAATAGTTAACTTGATTGAATAAATCTTAAAACATCCTAATGTCCGGTGAAAGGTGGAAACGAAGAAAAATAAAATATGGTTATTTAACCACCCCTATGTTTACAAAAATGATTATTTTGATGATCCTGGCATCGACAATGGTTTTTTCGATAAATGTTATTTATTACCACGTTTTTAACACATCGTCAATGTAAAACACGTGTTCTTCTTTTTTTTAACTAAAAATTATTAACTTAATCCTACAACTTTAATAGGTCAGTATTACTTTCTTAATAGAATAAAAAATAGCTAAAAAAAATTTATCTTTTTTGTAGATTTACAACTTAAACTAAGTCTATTAGTTTGAGCAGTTCGCGCCATTGAGTGGACACTTAAATAAATTTTAATTGTTTATATACAATGTTTTAAGTATATGTGATGTTTTCAACATGTTAAAATTTGTCTAATGAGCTCATTGACTATGTAAGTAGAAAATTTCACATTGTACTGTACATTCTAACACTGTTTTGTTTAGATTCTTATTTTTATTACCTGATGATGGGACATAATGCCCCGAAATTAATAGTTGTTATTTACACACTTGGTTTGTGAATCTAATAAAGTTGGATATAAGATTAGAAAGAATTCATTTTTCAACATTCCCATTTAGAATAAATCGTCCGAGAAACTTAAAAACGGCATTTCTAATTGGATTTCATGAAAGCAAAATTATTTAAACAAAAATTAAAATTTTTTATGAAGAAATAAAAAAGTTACAGCAGTTTATGTGTGATTTTTAAGAAAAACGCTTTTTTGTATAACTTTAGAATAAATCGTCTAAAAAATTTTAAAATGGCATTTCTAATTAGATATCATGAAAACAAAATGATTTAAACAAATTTTAAATTTTTTTAGAAAGAAATAAAAAAGTTACAGCAGTTTTTGTGTGATTTTTAAGAAAAACCTTTTTTTTGTATAACTTTAGAATAAAACGTCCGAGTAATTTAAAAACGACATTTCTAATTGGATTTCATGAAAGCAAAATTATTTAAACAAAATTTAAAATTTTTTATGAAGAAATAAAAAAGTTACAGTAGTTTATGTGTGAGTATTAAGAAAAACGCATTATTTCATAAAAATTACGCTTTTTTTGTATAACTTAAGAATAAATCTTCCGAGAAATTTAAAAACGGCATTTCTAATTGGATTTCATGAAAGCAAAATTATTTAAACATAATTTTAATTTTTTTATGAAGAAATAAAGAAGTTACAGCAGTTTATGTGTGATTATTAAGAAAAACGCATTATTTCATAAAAATAACGCTTTTTTTGTATAACTTAAGAATAAATCTTCCGAGAAATTCAAAAACGGCATTTCTAATTGGATTTCATGAAAGCAAAATTATTTAAACAAAATTTAAAATTTTTTATGAAGAAATAAAAAAGTTACAGCAGTTTATGTGTGATTTTTAAGAAAAACGCTTTTTTGTATAACTTTAGAATAAATCGTCTAAAAAATTTCAAAATGGCATTTCTAATTAGATATCATGAAAACAAAATTATTCAAACAAATTTTAAATTTTTTTAGAAAGAAATAAAAAAGTTACAGCAGTTTTTGTGTGATTTTTAAGAAAAACCTTTTTTTTGTATAACTTTAGAATAAATCGTCCGAGTAATTTTAAAATGGCATTTCTAATTAGATTCCATGAAAGCTAACTTATTAAAACATAATTAAAATTTTTTTATGAAGAAATAAAAAAGTTACAGCAGTTTTTGTGTGATTTTTAAGAAAAACGCGTTATTTCATAAAAATAACGTTTTTTTGTATAACTTTAGAATAAATCGTCCGAGAAATTTAAAAACGGTATTTCTAAATGAATTTCACGAAAGCAAAATTATTTAAACACAATTTATATCTTTTTATGAAGAAATAAAAAAGTTACAGCAGTTTTTGTGTGATTTTTAAGAAAAACGCATAAGTTCATAAAAATAACGTTTTTTTGTATAACTTTAGAATAAATCGTCCGAGAAAATTAAAAACGGCATTTCTAATTGGATTTCGTGAAAACAAAATTATTTAAACAAAATTTAAATTTTTTTATGAAGAAATAAAAAAGTTACAGCAGTTTTTGTCTGATTTTTAAGAAAAACGCATTATTTCATAAAAATAACGTTTTTTTTGTATAACTTTAGAATAAATCGTCCGAGAAATTTAAAAACGGCATTTCTAATTGGATTTCATGAAAGCAAAATTATTTAAACAAATTTTAAAATTTTAATAAAGAAATAAAAAAGTTACAGCAGTTTATGTGTGATTTTTAAGAAAAACGCTTTTTTGTATAACTTTAGAATAAATCGTCTAAAAAATTTTAAAATAGCATTTCCAATTAGATATCATGAAAACAAAATTATTTAAACAAATCTTAAATTTTTTTAGAAAGAAATAAAAAAGTTACAGCAGTTTTTGTGTGATTTTTAAGAAAAACTTTTTTTTTCTATAACTTTAGAATAAATCGCCTAAAACATTTTAAAATGGCATTTGTAATAAGATTTTATGAAAACAAAATTATTTAAATAAATTTTAAATTTTTTTAGAAAGAAATAAAAAAGTTACAGCAGTTTCTGTGTGATTTTTAAGAAAAACGCATAATTTCATAAAAATAACGTTTTTTTGTATAACTTTAGAATAAATCGTCCGAGAAAATTAAAAACGGCATTTCTAATTGGATTTCGTGAAAGCAAAATTATTTAAACAAAATTTAAATTTTTTTATGAAGAAACAAAAAAGTTACTGCAGTTTTTGTCTGATTTTTAAGAAAAACACATTATTTCATAAAAATTACGTTTTTTTTGTATAACTTTAGAATAAATCGTCCGAGAAAATTAAAAACGGCATTTCTAATTGGATTTCGTGAAAGCAAAATCATTTAAACAAAATTTAAAATTTTTTATGAAGAAATAAAAAAGTTACAGCAGTTTATGTGTGATTTTTAAGAAAAACGCTTTTTTGTATAACTTTAGAATAAATCGTCTAAAAAATTTTAAAATGGCATTTCTAATTAGATATCATGAAAACAAAATTATTTAAACAAATTTTAAATTTTTTTAGAAAGAAATAAAAAAGTTACAGCAGTTTTTGTGTGATTTTTAAGAAAAACGCTTTTTTGTATAACTTTAGAATAAATCGTCTAAAAAAATTTAAAATGGCATTTCTAATTAGATTCCATGAAAGCTAACTTATTTAAACAAAATTAAATTTTTTTTATGAAGTAATAAAAAAGTTACAGCAGTTTTTGTGTGATTTTTAAGAAAAACGCATTATTTCATAAAAATAACGTTTTTTTTGTATAACTTTAGATCAAATCGTCCGAGAAAATTAAAAACGGCATTTCTAATTGGATTTCGTGAAAGCAAAATTATTTAAACAAAATTTAATATTTTTTATGAAGAAATAAAAAAGTTACAGCAGTTTTTGTGTGATTTTTAAGAAAAACGCGTTATTTCATAAAAATAACGTTTTTTTTGTATAACTTTAGAATAAATCGCCGAAAAATTTAAATACGGCATTTCTAATTGGATTTCATGAAAGCAAAATTATTTAAACAAAATTTAAAATTTTTTATGAAGAAATAAAAAAGTTACAGCAGTTTTTGTGTGATTTTTAAGAAAAACGCATTATTTCATAAAAATAAAGTTTTTTTTGTATAACTATAGAATAAATCGTCCGAGAAATTTAAAAACGGCATTTCTAAATGGATTTCATGAGAGCAAAATTATTTAAATACAATTTAAATCTTTTTATGAAGAAATAAAAAAGTTACAGCAGTTTATGTGTGATTTTTAAGAAAAACGCTTTTTTGTATAAATTTGGAATAAATCTTCTAAAAAATTTCAAAATAGCATTTTTAATTAGATATCATGAAATAAAACTTTTTAAACAAATTTTAAATTTTTTTAGAAAGAAATAAAAAAGTTACAGCAGTTTTTGTGCGATTTTTAAGAAAAACCTTTTTTTTTGTATAACTTTAGAATAAATCGCCTAAAACATTTTAAAATGGCATTTGTAATAAGATTTTATGAAAACAAAATTATTTAAATAAATTATAAATTTTTTTAGAAAGAAATAAAAAAGTTACAGCAGTTTCTGTGTGATTTTTAAGAAAAACGCATAATTTCATAAAAATAACGTTTTTTTGTATAACTTTAGAATAAATCGTCCGAGAAATTTAAAAACGGCATTTCTAATTGGATTTCATGAAAGAAAAATTAATTATTTAAACAAATTTTAAATTTTTTTAGAAAGAAATAAAAATGTTACAGCAGTTTTTGTATGATTTTTAAGAAAAACGCATTATTTCATAAAAATAACGTTTTTTTTTTGTATAACTATAGAATTAATCGTCCGAGAAATTTAAAAACGGCATTTCTAATTAGATTTTATGAAAGCAAAAATATTTAAATAAAATTTAAAATTTTTTATGAAGAAATAAAAAAGTTACAGCAGTTTTGTACGATTTTTAAGAAAAACCTTTTTTTTGTACAACTTTAGAATAAAACGTCCGAATAATTTTAAAATGGCATTTCTAATTAGATTCCATGAAACCTAACTTATTTAAACAAAATTATAAATTTTTTATGAAGAAATTAAAAAGTTACAGCAGATTTTGTGTGATTTTTAAGAAAAACGCATTATTTCATAAAAATAACGTTTTTTTGTATAACTTTAGAACTAATCGTCCGAGAAATTTAAAAACGGCATTTCTAATTGGATTTCATGAAAGCAAAATTAATTATTTAAACAAATTTTAAATATTTTTAGAAAGAAATAAAAAAGTTACAGCAGTTTTTGTATGATTTTTAAGAAAAACGCATTATTTCATAAAAATAACGTTTTTTTTTTGTATAACTATAGAATTAATCGTCCGAGAAATTTAAAAACGGCATTTCTAATTGGATTTTATGAAAGCAAAAATATTTAAATAAAATTTAAAATTTTTTATGAAGAAATAAAAAAGTTACAGCAGTTTTGTACGATTTTTAAGAAAAACCTTTTTTTTGTACAACTTTAGAATAAAACGTCCGAATAATTTTAAAATGGCATTTCTAATTAGATTCCATGAAACCTAACTTATTTAAACAAAATTACAAATTTTTTATGAAGAAATAAAAAAGTTACAGCAGTTTTGTACGATTTTTAAGAAATACCTTTTTTTTGTACAACTTTAGAATAAAATGTCCGAATAATTTTAAAATGGCATTTCTAATTAGATTCCATGAAAGCTAACTTATTTAAACAAAATTAAAAATTTTTTATAAAGAAATAAGAAAGTTACAGCAGCTTTTGTGTGATTTTTAACAAAAACGCATTATTTCATAAAAATAACGTTTTTTTGTATAACTATAGAACTAATCGTCCGAGAAATTTAAAAACGGCATTTCTAATTGGATTTCATGAAAGCAAAATTATTTAAACAAAATTTAAAATTTTTTATGAATAAATAAAAAAGTTACAGCAGTTTATGTGTGATTTCTAAGAAAAACGCATTATTTCATAAAAATAACGCTTTTTTTGTATAACTTTAGAATAAATCGTCCGAGAAATTTAAAAACGGCATTTCTAATTGGATTTCATGAAAGCAAAATTATTTAAACAAAATTTAAAATTTTTTATGAAGAAATAAAAAAGTTACAGCAGTTTATGTGTGATTATTAAGAAAAACGAATTATTTCATAAAAATAACGCTCTTTTTGTATAACTTAAGAATAAATCGTCCGGGAAATTTAAAAACGGCATTTCTAATTGGATTTCATGAAAGCAAAATTATTTAAACAAAATTTAAAATTTTTTATGACGAAATAAAAAAGTTACAGCAGTTTATGTGTGATTTTTAAGAAAAACGCTTTTTTGTATAACTTTAGATTAAATCGTCTAAAAAATTTTAAAATGGCATTTCTAATTAGATATCATGAAAACAAAATTATTCAAACAAATTTTAAATTTTTTTAGAAAGAAATAAAAAAGTTACAGCAGTTTTTGTGTGATTTTTAAGAAAAACGCATAATTTTATAAAAATAACGTTTTTTTGTATAACTTTAGAATAAATCGTCCGAGTAATTTAAAAACGGCATTTCTAATTGGATTTCCTGAAAGCAAAATTATTTAAACAAAATTTAAAATTTTTTATGAAGAAATAAATAAGTTACAGCAGTTTATGTGTGATTATTAAGAAAAACGCATTATTTCATAAAAATAAAGCTTTTTTTGTATAACTTTAGAATAAATCGTCCGAGAAATTTAAAAACGGCATTTCTAATTGGATTTCATGAAAGCAAAATTATTTAAACAAAATTTAAAATTTTTTATGAAGAAATAAAAAAGTTACAGCAGTTTATGTGTGATTATTAAGAAAAACGAATTATTTCATAAAAATAACGCTTTTTTTGTATAACTTAAGAATAAATCGTCCGGGAAATTTAAAAACGGCATTTCTAATTGGATTTCATGAAAGCAAAATTATTTAAACAAAATTTAAAATTTTTTATGACGAAATAAAAAAGTTACAGCAGTTTATGTGTGATTTTTAAGAAAAACGCTTTTTTGTATAACTTTAGAATAAATCGTCTAAAAAATTTTAAAATGGCATTTCTAATTAGATATCATGAAAACAAAATTATTTAAACAAATTTTAAATTTTTTTAGAAAGAAATAAAAAAGTTACAGCAGTTTTTGTGTGATTTTTAAGAAAAACGCATTATTTCATAAAAATAACGTTTTTTTTTTGTATAACTATAGAATAAATCGTCCGAGAAACTTAAACACGGCATTTCTAAATTGATTTCATGAGAGCAAAATTATTTAAACACAATTTAAATCTTTTTATGAAGAAATAAAAAAGTTACAGCTGTTTTTGTGTGATTTTTAAGAAAAGCGCATTATTTCAAAAAAATAACGTTTTTTTTTGTATAACTTTAGAATAAATCGTCCGAAAAATTTAAGAACGGCATTTCTAATTGGATTTCATGAAAGCAAAATTATTTAAACAAAATTTAAAATTTTTTATGAAGAAATAAAAAAGTTACAGCAGTTTATGTGTGAATTTTAAGAAAAACGCTTTTTTGTATAACTTTGGAATAAATCGTCTAAAAAATTTTAAAATGGCATTCCAAATTAGATATCATGAAAACAAAATTATTTAAACAAATTTTAAATTTTTTTAGAAAGAAATAAAAAAGTTACAGCAGTTTTTGTGTGATTTTTAAGAAAAACCTTTTTTTTTAGAATAAAACGTCCGAATAATTTTAGAATGGCATTTCTAATTAGATTCCATTAAAGCTAACTTATTTAAACAAAATTAAATTTTTTTTATGAAGAAATAAAAAAGTTACAGCAGTTTTTGTGCGATTTTTAAGAAAAACGCATTATTTCATAAAAATAACGTTTTTTTTGTATAACTTTAGAACAAATCGTCCGAGAAAATTAAAAACGGCATTTCTAATTGGATTTCGTGAAAGCAAAATTATTTAAACAAAATTTAAAATTTTTTATGAAGAAATAAAAAAGTTACAGCAGTTTTTGTGTGATTTTTAAGAAAAACGCGTTATTTCATAAAAATAACGTTTTTTTTGTATAACTTTAGAATAAATCGTCCGAGAAATTTAAAAACGGCATTTTTAATTGGATTTTATGAAAGCATAATTATTTCAACAAATTAAAATTTTTTTAAAAAGAAATAAAAAAGTTACAGCAGTTTTTGTGCGATTTTTAAGAAAAACTATCTTTTGTATAACTTTAGAATAAATCGTCCGAGAAATTTTAAAATTGCATTTCTAATTGGATTTCATGAAAGCAAAATTATTTAAACAAAATTTAAAATTTCTTATCAAGAAATAAAAAAGTTATAGCAGTTTTAGTGTGATTTTTAAGAAAAGCGCATAATTTCATAAAAATAACGTTTTTTTTGTATAACTTTAGAATAAATCGTCCGAGTAATTTAAAAACGGCATTTCTAATTGGATTTACTGAAAGCAAAATTATTTAAACAAAATTTAAAATATTTTATGAAGAAATAAAAAAGTTACAGCAGTTTTTGTGTGATTTTTAAGAAATAGGCATTATTTCATAAAAATAACGCTTTATTGTATAACTTTAGAATAAGTCGTCCGAAAAATTTAAAAACGGCATTTCTAATTGTATTTCATGAAAGCAAAATTTTTTAAACAAATTTTAAATTTTTTTAGAATGATATAAAAATGTTACTACAGTTTTTGTATGATTTTTAAGAAAAACGCATTATTTCATAAAAATAACGTTTTTTTTTTGTATAACTTTAGAATAAATCGTCCGAGAAATTTAAAAACGGCATTTATAAATGGATTTCATGAGAGCAATATTATTTAAACACAATTTAAATCTTTTTATGAAGAAATAAAAAAGTTACAGCAGTTTTTGTGTGATTTTTAAGAAAAGCGCATTATTTCATAAAAATAACGTTTTTTAGTATAACTTTAGAATAAATCGTCCGAGAAATTTAAAAACGGCATTTCTAAATGGATTTCATGAGAGCAAAATTATTTAAACACAATTTATATCTTTTTATGAAGAAATAAAAAAGTTACAGCAGTTTTTGTGTGATTTTTAAGAAAAGCGCATTATTTGAAAAAAATAACGTTTTTTTTGTATAACTTTAGAATAAATCGTCCGAGAAAAATAAAAACGGCATTTCTAATTGGATTTCATGAAAGCAAAATTATTTAAACAAAATTTAAAATTTTTTATGAAGAAATAAAAAAGTTACAGCAGTTTATGTGTGATTTTTAAGAAAAACGCTTTTATGTATAACTTTAGAATAAATCGTCTAAAAAATTTTAAAATGGCATTTCTAATTAGATATCATGAAAACAAAATTATTTAAACAAATTTTAAATTTTTTTAGAAAGAAATAAAAAAGTTACAGCAGTTTTTGTGTGATTTTTAAGAAAAACCTTTTCTTTGTATAACTTTAGAATAAAACGTCCGAATAATTTTAAAATGGCATTTCTAATTAGATTCCATGAAAGCTAACTTATTTAAACAAAATTAAAATTTTTTTATGAAGAAATAAAAAAGTTACAGCAGTTTTTGTGTGATTTTTAAGAAAAGCGCATTATTTCATAAAAATAACGTTTTTTAGTATAACTTTAGAATAAATCGTCCGAGAAATTTAAAAACGGCATTTCTAAATGGATTTCATGAGAGCAATATTATTTAAACACAATTTAAATCTTTTTATGAAGAAATAAAAAAGTTACAGCAGTTTTTGTGCGATTTTTAAGAAAAATCTTTTTTTTGAATAACTTTTGAATAAAACGTCCGAATAATTTTAAAATGGCATTTCTAATTAGATTCCATGAAAGCTAACTTATTTAAACAAAATTAAAAAATTTTTATGAAGAAATAAAAAAGTTACAGCGTTTTTTGTGTGATTTTTAAGAAAAACGCATTATTTCATAAAATAATGTTTTTTTTGTATAACTTTAGAATAAATCGTCCGAGAAATTTAAAAATTGCATTTCTAATTGGATTTCATGAAAGCAAAATTACTTAAACAAAATTTAAAATTTTTTATGAAGAAATAAAAAAGTTACAGCAGTTTATGTGTGATTTTTAAGAAAAACGCTTTTTTGTATAACTTTAGAATAAATTGTCTAAAAAATTTTAAAATGGCATTTCTAATTAGATATCATGAAAACAAAATTATTTAAACAAATTTTAAATTTTTTTGGAAAGAAATAAAAAAGTTACAGCAGTTTTTGTGTGATTTTTAAGAAAAACCTTTTTTTTGTATAACTTTAGAATAAAACGTCCGAATAATTTTATAATGGCATTTTTAATTAGATTCCATGAAAGCTAACTTATTGAAACATAACTAAAATTTTTTTATGAAGAAATAAAAAAGTTACAGCAGTTTTTGTGTGATTTTTAAGAAAAACGCATAATTTTATAAAAATAACGTTTTTTTGTATAACTTTAGAATAAATCGTCCGAGTAATTTAAAAACGGCATTTCTAATTGGATTTCCTGAAAGCAAAATTATTTAAACAAAATTTAAAATATTTTATGAAGAAATAAAAAAGTTACAGCAGTTTTTGTGTGATTTTTAAGAAATAGGCATTTCTAAATGGATTTCATGAGAGCAAAATTATTTAAACACAATTTATATCTTTTTATGAAAAAATAAAAAAGTTACAGCAGTTTTTGTGTGATTTTTAAGAAAAGCGCATTATTTCAAAAAAATAACGTTTTTTTTGTATAACTTTAGAATAAATCGTCCGAGAAAATTAAAAACGGCATTTCTAATTGGATTTCATGAAAGCAAAATTATTTAAACCAAATTTAAAATTTTTTATGAAGAAATAAAAAAGTTACAGCAGTTTTGTGTGATTTTTAAGAAAAACCTTTTTTTTGTATAACTTTAGAATAAAACGTCTGAATAATTTTAAAATGGCATTTCTAATTAGATTCCATGAAACCTAACTTATTTAAACAAAATTACAAATTTTTTATGAAGAAATAAAAAAGTTACAGCAGTTTTTGTGTGATTTTTAAGAAAAACGCATTATTTCATAAAAATAACGTTTTTTTGTATAACTTTAGAACTAATCGTCCGAGAAATTTAAAAACGGCATTTCTAATTGGATTTCATGAAAGCAAAATTAATTATTTAAACAAATTTTAAATATTTTTAGAAAGAAATAAAAAAGTTACAGCAGTTTTTGTATGATTTTTAAGAAAAACGCATTATTTCATAAAAATAACGTTTTTTTTTTGTATAACTATAGAATTAATCGTCCGAGAAATTTAAAAACGGCATTTCTAATTGGATTTTATGAAAGCAAAAATATTTAAACAAAATTTAAAATTTTTTATGAAGAAATAAAAAAGTTACAGCAGTTTTGTGTGATTTTTAAGAAAAACCTTTTTTTTGTATAACTTTAGAATAAAACGTCTGAATAATTTTAAAATGGCATTTCTAATTAGATTCCATGAAACCTAACTTATTTAAACAAAATTACAAATTTTTTATGAAGAAATAAAAAAGTTACAGCAGTTTTTGTGTGATTTTTAAGAAAAACGCATTATTTCATAAAAATAACGTTTTTTTTTTGTATAACTATAGAACAAATCGTCCGAGAAATTTAAAATCGGCATTTCTAAATGGATTTCGTGAGAGCAAAATTATTTAAACACAATTTAAATCTTTTAATGAAGAAATAAAAAAGTTACAGCAGTTTTTGTGTGATTTTTAAGAAAAACGCTTATTTCATAAAAATAACGTTTTTTTGTATAACTTTAGAACTAATCGTCCGAGAAATTTAAAAACGGCATTTTTAATTGGATTTCATGAAAGCAAAATTAAATATGTAAACAAATTTTAAATATTTTTAGAAAGAAATAAAAAAGTTACAGCAGTTTTTGTATGATTTTTAAGAAAAACGCATTATTTCATAAAAATAACGTTTTTTTTTGTATAACTATAGAATTAATCGTCCGAGAAATTTAAAAACGGCATTTCTAATTGGATTTTATGAAAGCAAAAATATTTAAACAAAATTTAAAATTTTTTATGAAGAAATAAAAAAGTTACAGCCGTTTTGTACGATTTTTAAGAAAAACCTTTTTTTTGTACAAGTTTAGAATAAAACGTCCGAATAATTTTAAAATGGCATTTCTAATTAGATTCCATGAAAGCTAACTTATTGAAACATAACTAAAATTTTTTTATGAAGAAATAAAAAAGTTACAGCAGTTTTTGTGTGATTTTTAAGAAAAACGTATAATTTTATAAAAATAACGTTTTTTTTGTATAACTTTAGAACTAATCGTCCGAGAAATTTAAAAACGGCATTTCTAATTGGATTTCATAAAAGCAAAATTATTTAAACAAAATTTTAAATTTTTTATAAAGAAATAAAAAAGTTACAGCAGTTTTTGTGTGATTTTTAATAAAAACGCATTATTTCATAAAAATAACGTTATTTTTTGTATAACTTTAGAATAAATCGTCCGAGAAATTTTAAAACGGCATTTCTAATAGAATTTTATGAAAGCAACATTATTTCAACAAATTAAAATTTTTTTAGAAAGAAATAAAAAAGTTACAGCAGTTTTTGTGCGATTTTTAAGAAAAACCTTTTTTTTGAATAACTTTGGAATAAAACGCCCGAATAATTTTAAAATGGCATTTCTAATTAGATTCCATGAAAGCTAACTTATTTAAACAAAATTAAAATTTTTTTATGAAGAAATAAAAAAGTTGCAGCAGTTTTTGTCTGATTTTTAAGAAAAACGCTTTATTTCATAAAAATAACGTTTTTTTTTGTATAACTTTAGAACTAATCGTCCGAGAAATTTAAAAACGGCATTTCTAATTGGATTTCATAAAAGCAAAATTATTTAAACAAAATTTTAAATTTTTTAGAAAGAAATAAAAAAGTTACAGCATTTTTTGTGTGATTTTTAAGAAAAACGCATTATTTCATAAAAATAATGTTTTTTTTTGTATAACTTTAGCATAAATCGTCCGAGAAATTTAAAAACGGCATTTCTAATTGGATTTCATAAAAGCAAAATTATTGAAACAAAATTTTAAATTTTTTATGAAGAAATAAAAAAGTTACAGCAGTTTTTGTGTGATTTTTAAGAAAAACGCGTTATTTCATAAAAATAACGTTTTTTTGTATAACTTTAGAATAAATCGTCCGAGAAATTTAAAAACGGCATTTCTAAATGAATTGCATGAGAGCAAAATTATTTAAACACAATTTATATCTTTTTATGAAGAAATAAAAAAGTTACAGCAGTTTTTGTGTGATTTTTAAGAAAAGCGCATTATTTCAAAAAAATAACGTTTTTTTTGTATAACTTTAGAATAAATCGTCCGAGAAAATTAAAAACGGCATTTCTAATTGGATTTCATGAAAGCAAAATTATTTAATTAAAATTTAAAATTTTTTATGAAGAAATAAAAAAGTTACAGCAGTTTATGTGTGATTTTTAAGTAAAACGCTTTTTTGTATAACTTTAGATTAAATCGTCTAAAAAATTTTAAAATGGCATTTCTAATTAGATATCATGAAAACAAAATTATTTAAACAAATTTTAAATTTTTTTAGAAAGAAATAAAAAAGTTAAAGCAGTTTTTGTGTGATTTTTAAGAAAAACCTTTTTTTTGTATAACTTTAGAATAAAAAGTCCGAATAATTTTAAAATGGCATTTCTAATTAGATTCCATGAAAGCTAACTTATTTAAACAAAATTAAAATTTTTTTATGAAGAAATAAAAAAGTTACAGCAGTTTTTGTCTGATTTGTAAGAAAAACGCTTTATTTCATAAAAATAACGTTTTTTTTTTATAACTTTAGAACTAATCGTCCGAGAAATTTAAAAACGGCATTTCTAATTGGATTTCATAAAAACAAAATTATTGAAACAAAATTTTAAATTTTTTATGAAGAAATAAAAAAGTTACAGCAGTTTTTGTGTGATTTTTAAGAAAAACGCATTATTTCATAAAAATAACGTTTTTTTTTTGTATAACTATAGAATAAATCGTCCGAGAAACTTAAACACGGCATTTCTAAATTGATTTCATGAGAGCAAAATTATTTAAACACAATTTAAATCTTTTTATGAAGAAATAAAAAAGTTACAGCTGTTTTTGTGTGATTTTTAAGAAAAGCGCATTATTTCAAAAAAATAACGTTTTTTTTTGTATAACTTTAGAATAAATCGTCCGAAAAATTTAAGAACGGCATTTCTAATTGGATTTCATGAAAGCAAAATTATTTAAACAAAATTTAAAATTTTTTATGAAGAAATAAAAAAGTTACAGCAGTTTATGTGTGAATTTTAAGAAAAACGCTTTTTTGTATAACTTTGGAATAAATCGTCTAAAAAATTTTAAAATGGCATTCCAAATTAGATATCATGAAAACAAAATTATTTAAACAAATTTTAAATTTTTTTAGAAAGAAATAAAAAAGTTACAGCAGTTTTTGTGTGATTTTTAAGAAAAACCTTTTTTTTTAGAATAAAACGTCCGAATAATTTTAGAATGGCATTTCTAATTAGATTCCATTAAAGCTAACTTATTTAAACAAAATTAAATTTTTTTTATGAAGAAATAAAAAAGTTACAGCAGTTTTTGTGCGATTTTTAAGAAAAACGCATTATTTCATAAAAATAACGTTTTTTTTGTATAACTTTAGAACAAATCGTCCGAGAAAATTAAAAACGGCATTTCTAATTGGATTTCGTGAAAGCAAAATTATTTAAACAAAATTTAAAATTTTTTATGAAGAAATAAAAAAGTTACAGCAGTTTTTGTGTGATTTTTAAGAAAAACGCGTTATTTCATAAAAATAACGTTTTTTTTGTATAACTTTAGAATAAATCGTCCGAGAAATTTAAAAACGGCATTTTTAATTGGATTTTATGAAAGCATAATTATTTCAACAAATTAAAATTTTTTTAAAAAGAAATAAAAAAGTTACAGCAGTTTTTGTGCGATTTTTAAGAAAAACTATCTTTTGTATAACTCTAGAATAAATCGTCCGAGAAATTTTAAAATTGCATTTCTAATTGGATTTCATGAAAGCAAAATTATTTAAACAAAATTTAAAATTTCTTATCAAGAAATAAAAAAGTTATAGCAGTTTTAGTGTGATTTTTAAGAAAAGCGCATAATTTCATAAAAATAACGTTTTTTTTGTATAACTTTAGAACAAATCGTCCGAGAAATATAAAAACGGCATTTCTAATTGGATTTCATGAAAGCAAAATTATTTAAACAAAATTTAAAATGTTTTATGAAGAAATAAAAAAGTTACAGCAGTTTTGTACGATTTTTAAGAAAAACCTTTTTTTTGTACAACTTTAGAATAAAACGTCCGAATAATTTTAAAATGGCATTTCTAATTAGATTCCATGAAACCTAACTTATTTAAACAAAATTATAAATTTTTTATGAAGAAATTAAAAAGTTACAGCAGATTTTGTGTGATTTTTAAGAAAAACGCATTATTTCATAAAAATAACGTTTTTTTGTATAACTTTAGAACTAATCGTCCGAGAAATTTAAAAACGGCATTTCTAATTGGATTTCATGAAAGCAAAATTAATTATTTAAACAAATTTTAAATTTTTTTAGAAAGAAATAAAAAAGTTACAGCAGTTTCTGTGTGATTTTTAAGAAAAACGCATAATTTCATAAAAATAACGTTTTTTTGTATAACTTTAGAATAAATCGTCCGAGAAATTTAAAAACGGCATTTCTAATTGGATTTCATGAAAGAAAAATTAATTATTTAAACAAATTTTAAATTTTTTTAGAAAGAAATAAAAAAGTTACAGCAGTTTTTGTATGATTTTTAAGAAAAACGCATTATTTCATAAAAATAACGTTTTTTTTTTGTATAACTATAGAATTAATCGTCCGAGAAATTTAAAAACGGCATTTCTAATTGGATTTTATGAAAGCAAAAATATTTAAATAAAATTTAAAATTTTTTATGAAGAAATAAAAAAGTTACAGCAGTTTTGTACGATTTTTAAGAAAAACCTTTTTTTTGTACAACTTTAGAATAAAACGTCCGAATAATTTTAAAATGGCATTTCTAATTAGATTCCATGAAACCTAACTTATTTAAACAAAATTATAAATTTTTTATGAAGAAATTAAAAAGTTACAGCAGATTTTGTGTGATTTTTAAGAAAAACGCATTATTTCATAAAAATAACGTTTTTTTGTATAACTTTAGAACTTATCGTCCGAGAAATTTAAAAACGGCATTTCTAATTGGATTTCATGAAAGCAAAATTAATTATTTAAACAAATTTTAAATATTTTTAGAAAGAAATAAAAAAGTTACAGCAGTTTTTGTATGATTTTTAAGAAAAACGCATTATTTCATAAAAATAACGTTTTTTTTTTGTATAACTATAGAATAAATCGTCCGAGAAATTTAAAAACGGCATTTCTAATTGGATTTTATGAAAGCAAAAATATTTAAATAAAATTTAAAATTTTTTATGAAGAAATAAAAAAGTTACAGCAGTTTTGTACGATTTTTAAGAAAAACCTTTTTTTTGTACAACTTTAGAATAAAACGTCCGAATAATTTTAAAATGGCATTTCTAATTAGATTCCATGAAACCTAACTTATTTAAACAAAATTACAAATTTTTTATGAAGAAATAAAAAAGTTACAGCAGTTTTGTACGATTTTTAAGAAATACCTTTTTTTTGTACAACTTTAGAATAAAATGTCCGAATAATTTTAAAATGGCATTTCTAATTAGATTCCATGAAAGCTAACTTATTTAAACAAAATTAAAAATTTTTTATAAAGAAATAAGAAAGTTACAGCAGCTTTTGTGTGATTTTTAACAAAAACGCATTATTTCATAAAAATAACGTTTTTTTGTATAACTATAGAACTAATCGTCCGAGAAATTTAAAAACGGCATTTCTAATTGGATTTCATGAAAGCAAAATTATTTAAACAAAATTTAAAATTTTTTATGAATAAATAAAAAAGTTACAGCAGTTTATGTGTGATTTCTAAGAAAAACGCATTATTTCATAAAAATAACGCTTTTTTTGTATAACTTTAGAATAAATCGTCCGAGAAATTTAAAAACGGCATTTCTAATTGGATTTCATGAAAGCAAAATTATTTAAACAAAATTTAAAATTTTTTATGAAGAAATAAAAAAGTTACAGCAGTTTATGTGTGATTATTAAGAAAAACGAATTATTTCATAAAAATAACGCTCTTTTTGTATAACTTAAGAATAAATCGTCCGGGAAATTTAAAAACGGCATTTCTAATTGGATTTCATGAAAGCAAAATTATTTAAATAAAATTTAAAATTTTTTATGACGAAATAAAAAAGTTACAGCAGTTTATGTGTGATTTTTAAGAAAAACGCTTTTTTGTATAACTTTAGATTAAATCGTCTAAAAAATTTTAAAATGGCATTTCTAATTAGATATCATGAAAACAAAATTATTCAAACAAATTTTAAATTTTTTTAGAAAGAAATAAAAAAGTTACAGCAGTTTTTGTGTGATTTTTAAGAAAAACGCATAATTTTATAAAAATAACGTTTTTTTGTATAACTTTAGAATAAATCGTCCGAGTAATTTAAAAACGGCATTTCTAATTGGATTTCCTGAAAGCAAAATTATTTAAACAAAATTTAAAATTTTTTATGAAGAAATAAATAAGTTACAGCAGTTTATGTGTGATTATTAAGAAAAACGCATTATTTCATAAAAATAAAGCTTTTTTTGTATAACTTTAGAATAAATCGTCCGAGAAATTTAAAAACGGCATTTCTAATTGGATTTCATGAAAGCAAAATTATTTAAACAAAATTTAAAATTTTTTATGAAGAAATAAAAAAGTTACAGCAGTTTATGTGTGATTATTAAGAAAAACGAATTATTTCATAAAAATAACGCTTTTTTTGTATAACTTAAGAATAAATCGTCCGGGAAATTTAAAAACGGCATTTCTAATTGGATTTCATGAAAGCAAAATTATTTAAACAAAATTTAAAATTTTTTATGACGAAATAAAAAAGTTACAGCAGTTTATGTGTGATTTTTAAGAAAAACGCTTTTTTGTATAACTTTAGAATAAATCGTCTAAAAAATTTTAAAATGGCATTTCTAATTAGATATCATGAAAACAAAATTATTTAAACAAATTTTAAATTTTTTTAGAAAGAAATAAAAAAGTTACAGCAGTTTTTGTGTGATTTTTAAGAAAAACGCATAATTTTATAAAAATAACGTTTTTTTGTATAACTTTAGAATAAATCGTCCGAGTAATTTAAAAACGGCATTTCTAATTGGATTTACTGAAAGCAAAATTATTTAAACAAAATTTAAAATATTTTATGAAGAAATAAAAAAGTTACAGCAGTTTTTGTGTGATTTTTAAGAAATAGGCATTATTTCATAAAAATAACGCTTTATTGTATAACTTTAGAATAAGTCGTCCGAAAAATTTAAAAACGGCATTTCTAATTGTATTTCATGAAAGCAAAATTTTTTAAACAAATTTTAAATTTTTTTAGAATGATATAAAAATGTTACTACAGTTTTTGTATGATTTTTAAGAAAAACGCATTATTTCATAAAATTAACGTTTTTTTTTTGTATAACTTTAGAATAAATCGTCCGAGAAATTTAAAAACGGCATTTATAAATGGATTTCATGAGAGCAATATTATTTAAACACAATTTAAATCTTTTTATGAAGAAATAAAAAAGTTACAGCAGTTTTTGTGTGATTTTTAAGAAAAGCGCATTATTTCATAAAAATAACGTTTTTTAGTATAACTTTAGAATAAATCGTCCGAGAAATTTAAAAACGGCATTTCTAAATGGATTTCATGAGAGCAAAATTATTTAAACACAATTTATATCTTTTTATGAAGAAATAAAAAAGTTACAGCAGTTTTTGTGTGATTTTTAAGAAAAGCGCATTATTTGAAAAAAATAACGTTTTTTTAGTATAACTTTAGAATAAATCGTCCGAGAAAAATAAAAACGGCATTTCTAATTGGATTTCATGAAAGCAAAATTATTTAAACAAAATTTAAAATTTTTTATGAAGAAATAAAAAAGTTACAGCAGTTTATGTGTGATTTTTAAGAAAAACGCTTTTATGTATAACTTTAGAATAAATCGTCTAAAAAATTTTAAAATGGCATTTCTAATTAGATATCATGAAAACAAAATTATTTAAACAAATTTTAAATTTTTTTAGAAAGAAATAAAAAAGTTACAGCAGTTTTTGTGTGATTTTTCAGAAAAACCTTTTCTTTGTATAACTTTAGAATAAAACGTCCGAATAATTTTAAAATGGCATTTCTAATTAGATTCCATGAAAGCTAACTTATTTAAACAAAATTAAAATTTTTTTATGAAGAAATAAAAAAGTTACAGCAGTTTTTGTGTGATTTTTAAGAAAAGCGCATTATTTCATAAAAATAACGTTTTTTAGTATAACTTTAGAATAAATCGTCCGAGAAATTTAAAAACGGCATTTCTAAATGGATTTCATGAGAGCAATATTATTTAAACACAATTTAAATCTTTTTATGAAGAAATAAAAAAGTTACAGCAGTTTTTGTGCGATTTTTAAGAAAAATCTTTTTTTTGAATAACTTTTGAATAAAACGTCCGAATAATTTTAAAATGGCATTTCTAATTAGATTCCATAAAAGCTAACTTATTTAAACAAAATTAAAAAATTTTTATGAAGAAATAAAAAAGTTACAGCGTTTTTTGTGTGATTTTTAAGAAAAACGCATTATTTCATAAAATAATGTTTTTTTTGTATAACTTTAGAATAAATCGTCCGAGAAATTTAAAAATTGCATTTCTAATTGGATTTCATGAAAGCAAAATTACTTAAACAAAATTTAAAATTTTTTATGAAGAAATAAAAAAGTTACAGCAGTTTATGTGTGATTTTTAAGAAAAACGCTTTTTTGTATAACTTTAGAATAAATTGTCTAAAAAATTTTAAAATGGCATTTCTAATTAGATATCATGAAAACAAAATTATTTAAACAAATTTTAAATTTTTTTGGAAAGAAATAAAAAAGTTACAGCAGTTTTTGTGTGATTTTTAAGAAAAACCTTTTTTTTGTATAACTTTAGAATAAAACGTCCGAATAATTTTATAATGGCATTTTTAATTAGATTCCATGAAAGCTAACTTATTGAAACATAACTAAAATTTTTTTATGAAGAAATAAAAAAGTTACAGCAGTTTTTGTGTGATTTTTAAGAAAAACGCATAATTTTATAAAAATAACGTTTTTTTGTATAACTTTAGAATAAATCGTCCGAGTAATTTAAAAACGGCATTTCTAATTGGATTTCCTGAAAGCAAAATTATTTAAACAAAATTTAAAATATTTTATGAAGAAATAAAAAAGTTACAGCAGTTTTTGTGTGATTTTTAAGAAATAGGCATTTCTAAATGGATTTCATGAGAGCAAAATTATTTAAACACAATTTAGATCTTTTTATGAAAAAATAAAAAAGTTACAGCAGTTTTTGTGTGATTTTTAAGAAAAGCGCATTATTTCAAAAAAATAACGTTTTTTTTGTATAACTTTAGAATAAATCGTACGAGAAAATTAAAAACGGCATTTCTAATTGGATTTCATGAAAGCAAAATTATTTAAACCAAATTTAAAATTTTTTATGAAGAAATAAAAAAGTTACAGCAGTTTTGTGTGATTTTTAAGAAAAACCTTTTTTTTGTATAACTTTAGAATAAAACGTCTGAATAATTTTAAAATGGCATTTCTAATTAGATTCCATGAAACCTAACTTATTTAAACAAAATTACAAATTTTTTATGAAGAAATAAAAAAGTTACAGCAGTTTTTGTGTGATTTTTAAGAAAAACGCATTATTTCATAAAAATAACGTTTTTTTGTATAACTTTAGAACTAATCGTCCGAGAAATTTAAAAACGGCATTTCTAATTGGATTTCATGAAAGCAAAATTAATTATTTAAACAAATTTTAAATATTTTTAGAAAGAAATAAAAAAGTTACAGCAGTTTTTGTATGATTTTTAAGAAAAACGCATTATTTCATAAAAATAACGTTTTTTTTTTGTATAACTATAGAATTAATCGTCCGAGAAATTTAAAAACGGCATTTCTAATTGGATTTTATGAAAGCAAAAATATTTAAACAAAATTTAAAATTTTTTATGAAGAAATAAAAAAGTTACAGCAGTTTTGTGTGATTTTTAAGAAAAACCTTTTTTTTGTATAACTTTAGAATAAAACGTCTGAATAATTTTAAAATGGCATTTCTAATTAGATTCCATGAAACCTAACTTATTTAAACAAAATTACAAATTTTTTATGAAGAAATAAAAAAGTTACAGCAGTTTTTGTGTGATTTTTAAGAAAAACGCATTATTTCATAAAAATAACGTTTTTTTTTTGTATAACTATAGAACAAATCGTCCGAGAAATTTAAAATCGGCATTTCTAAATGGATTTCGTGAGAGCAAAATTATTTAAACACAATTTAAATCTTTTAATGAAGAAATAAAAAAGTTACAGCAGTTTTTGTGTGATTTTTAAGAAAAACGCTTATTTCATAAAAATAACGTTTTTTTGTATAACTTTAGAACTAATCGTCCGAGAAATTTAAAAACGGCATTTTTAATTGGATTTCATGAAAGCAAAATTAAATATTTAAACAAATTTTAAATATTTTTAGAAAGAAATAAAAAAGTTACAGCAGTTTTTGTATGATTTTTAAGAAAAACGCATTATTTCATAAAAATAACGTTTTTTTTTTGTATAACTATAGAATTAATCGTCCGAGAAATTTAAAAACGGCATTTCTAATTGGATTTTATGAAAGCAAAAATATTTAAACAAAATTTAAAATTTTTTATGAAGAAATAAAAAAGTTACAGCCGTTTTGTACGATTTTTAAGAAAAACCTTTTTTTTGTACAAGTTTAGAATAAAACGTCCGAATAATTTTAAAATGGCATTTCTAATTAGATTCCATGAAAGCTAACTTATTGAAACATAACTAAAATTTTTTTATGAAGAAATAAAAAAGTTACAGCAGTTTTTGTGTGATTTTTAAGAAAAACGTATAATTTTATAAAAATAACGTTTTTTTTGTATAACTTTAGAACTAATCGTCCGAGAAATTTAAAAACGGCATTTCTAATTGGATTTCATAAAAGCAAAATTATTTAAACAAAATTTTAAATTTTTTATAAAGAAATAAAAAAGTTACAGCAGTTTTTGTGTGATTTTTAATAAAAACGCATTATTTCATAAAAATAACGTTTTTTTTTGTATAACTTTAGAATAAATCGTCCGAGAAATTTTAAAACGGCATTTCTAATTGAATTTTATGAAAGCAACATTATTTCAACAAATTAAAATTTTTTTAGAAAGAAATAAAAAAGTTACAGCAGTTTTTGTGCGATTTTTAAGAAAAACCTTTTTTTTGAATAACTTTGGAATAAAACGCCCGAATAATTTTAAAATGGCATTTCTAATTAGATTCCATAAAAGCTAACTTATTTAAACAAAATTAAAATTTTTTTATGAAGAAATAAAAAAGTTGCAGCAGTTTTTGTCTGATTTTTAAGAAAAACGCTTTATTTCATAAAAATAACGTTTTTTTTTGTATAACTTTAGAACTAATCGTCCGAGAAATTTAAAAACGGCATTTCTAATTGGATTTCATAAAAGCAAAATTATTTAAACAAAATTTTAAATTTTTTAGAAAGAAATAAAAAAGTTACAGCATTTTTTGTGTGATTTTTAAGAAAAACGCATTATTTCATAAAAATAATGTTTTTTTTTGTATAACTTTAGCATAAATCGTCCGAGAAATTTAAAAACGGCATTTCTAATTGGATTTCATAAAAGCAAAATTATTGAAACAAAATTTTAAATTTTTTATGAAGAAATAAAAAAGTTACAGCAGTTTTTGTGTGATTTTTAAGAAAAACGCGTTATTTCATAAAAATAACGTTTTTTTGTATAACTTTAGAATAAATCGTCCGAGAAATTTAAAAACGGCATTTCTAAATGAATTGCATGAGAGCAAAATTATTTAAACACAATTTATATCTTTTTATGAAGAAATAAAAAAGTTACAGCAGTTTTTGTGTGATTTTTAAGAAAAGCGCATTATTTCAAAAAAATAACGTTTTTTTTGTATAACTTTAGAATAAATCGTCCGAGAAAATTAAAAACGGCATTTCTAAATGGATTTCATGAAAGCAAAATTATTTAATTAAAATTTAAAATTTTTTATGAAGAAATAAAAAAGTTACAGCAGTTTATGTGTGATTTTTAAGTAAAACGCTTTTTTGTATAACTTTAGATTAAATCGTCTAAAAAATTTTAAAATGGCATTTCTAATTAGATATCATGAAAGCAAAATTATTTAAACAAATTTTAAATTTTTTTAGAAAGAAATAAAAAAGTTAAAGCAGTTTTTGTGTGATTTTTAAGAAAAACCTTTTTTTTGTATAACTTTAGAATAAAAAGTCCGAATAATTTTAAAATGGCATTTCTAATTAGATTCCATGAAAGCTAACTTATTTAAACAAAATTAAAATTTTTTTATGAAGAAATAAAAGAGTTACAGCAGTTTTTGTCTGATTTGTAAGAAAAACGCTTTATTTCATAAAAATAACGTTTTTTTTTTATAACTTTAGAACTAATCGTCCGAGAAATTTAAAAACGGCATTTCTAATTGGATTTCATAAAAACAAAATTATTGAAACAAAATTTTAAATTTTTTATGAAGAAATAAAAAAGTTACAGCAGTTTTTGTGTGATTTTTAAGAAAAACGCATTTTTTCATAAAAATAACGTTTTTTTTTTGTATAACTATAGAATAAATCGTCCGAGAAACTTAAACACGGCATTTCTAAATTGATTTCATGAGAGCAAAATTATTTAAACACAATTTAAATCTTTTTATGAAGAAATAAAAAAGTTACAGCTGTTTTTGTGTGATTTTTAAGAAAAGCGCATTATTTCAAAAAAATAACGTTTTTTTTTGTATAACTTTAGAATAAATCGTCCGAAAAATTTAAGAACGGCATTTCTAATTGGATTTCATGAAAGCAAAATTATTTAAACAAAATTTAAAATTTTTTATGATGAAATAAAAAAGTTACAGCAGTTTATGTGTGAATTTTAAGAAAAACGCTTTTTTGTATAACTTTGGAATAAATCGTCTAAAAAATTTTAAAATGGCATTCCAAATTAGATATCATGAAAACAAAATTATTTAAACAAATTTTAAATTTTTTTAGAAAGAAATAAAAAAGTTACAGCAGTTTTTGTGTGATTTTTAAGAAAAACGCATTATTTCATAAAAATAACGTTTTTTTTGTATAACTTTAGAACAAATCGTCCGAGAAAATTAAAAACGGCATTTCTAATTGGATTTCGTGAAAGCAAAATTATTTAAACAAAATTTAAAATTTTTTATGAAGAAATAAAAAAGTTACAGCAGTTTTTGTGTGATTTTTAAGAAAAACGCGTTATTTCATAAAAATAACGTTTTTTTTGTATAACTTTAGAACAAATCGTCCGAGAAAATTAAAAACGGCATTTCTAATTGGATTTCGTGAAAGCAAAATTATTTAAACAAAATTTAAAATTTTTTATGAAGAAATAAAAAAGTTACAGCAGTTTTTGTGTGATTTTTAAGAAAAACGCGTTATTTCATAAAAATAACGTTTTTTTTGTATAACTTTAGAATAAATCGTCCGAGAAATTTAAAAACGGCATTTTTAATTGGATTTTATGAAAGCATAATTATTTCAACAAATTAAAATTTTTTTAAAAAGAAATAAAAAAGTTACAGCAGTTTTTGTGCGATTTTTAAGAAAAACTATCTTTTGTATAACTTTAGAATAAATCGTCCGAGAAATTTTAAAATTGCATTTCTAATTGGATTTCATGAAAGCAAAATTATTTAAACAAAATTTAAAATTTCTTATCAAGAAATAAAAAAGTTATAGCAGTTTTAGTGTGATTTTTAAGAATAGCGCATAATTTCATAAAAATAACGTTTTTTTTGTATAACTTTAGAACAAATCGTCCGAGAAATATAAAAACGGCATTTCTAATTGGATTTCATGAAAGCAAAATTATTTAAACAAAATTTAAAATGTTTTATGAAGAAATAAAAAAGTTACAGCAGTTTATGTGTGATTTATAAGAAAAACACCTAATTTCATAAAAATAACGCTTTTTTTGTATAACTTTAGAATAAATCGTCCGAGAAATTTAAAAACAGCATTTCTAATTGGATTTCATGAAAGCAAAATTAATTAAACAAAATTTAAATTTTTTTATGAAGAAATAAAATAGTTACAGCAGTTTATGTGTGATTATTAAGAAAAAACTCATTATTTCATAAAAATAACGCTTTTTTTGTATAACTTTAGAACAAATCGTCCGAGAAATATAAAAACGGCATTTCTAATTGGATTTCATGAAAGCAAAATTATTTAAACAAAATTTAAAATTTTTTATGAAGAAATAAAAAAGTTACAGCAGTTTATGTGTGATTATTAAGAAAAACGAATTATTTCATAAAAATAACGCTCTTTTTGTATAACTTAAGAATAAATCGTCCGGGAAATTTAAAAACGGCATTTCTAATTGGATTTCATGAAAGCAAAATTATTTAAACAAAATTTAAAATTTTTTATGACGAAATAAAAAAGTTACAGCAGTTTATGTGTGATTTTTAAGAAAAACGCTTTTTTGTATAACTTTAGATTAAATCGTCTAAAAAATTTTAAAATGGGATTTCTAATTAGATATCATGAAAACAAAATTATTCAAACAAATTTTAAATTTTTTTAGAAAGAAATAAAAAAGTTACAGCAGTTTTTGTGTGATTTTTAAGAAAAACGCATAATTTTATAAAAATAACGTTTTTTTGTATAACTTTAGAATAAATCGTCCGAGTAATTTAAAAACGGCATTTCTAATTGGATTTCCTGAAAGCAAAATTATTTAAACAAAATTTAAAATTTTTTATGAAGAAATAAATAAGTTACAGCAGTTTATGTGTGATTATTAAGAAAAACGCATTATTTCATAAAAATAAAGCTTTTTTTGTATAACTTTAGAATAAATCGTCCGAGAAATTTAAAAACGGCATTTCTAATTGGATTTCATGAAAGCAAAATTATTTAAACAAAATTTAAAATTTTTTATGAAGAAATAAAAAAGTTACAGCAGTTTATGTGTGATTATTAAGAAAAACGAATTATTTCATAAAAATAACGCTTTTTTTGTATAACTTAAGAATAAATCGTCCGGGAAATTTAAAAACGGCATTTCTAATTGGATTTCATGAAAGCAAAATTATTTAAACAAAATTTAAAATTTTTTATGACGAAATAAAAAAGTTACAGCAGTTTATGTGTGATTTTTAAGAAAAACGCTTTTTTGTATAACTTTAGAATAAATCGTCTAAAAAATTTTAAAATGGCATTTCTAATTAGATATCATGAAAACAAAATTATTTAAACAAATTTTAAATTTTTTTAGAAAGAAATAAAAAAGTTACAGCAGTTTATGTGTGATTATTAAGAAAAACGAATTATTTCATAAAAATAACGCTTTTTTTGTATAACTTAAGAATAAATCGTCCGGGAAATTTAAAAACGGCATTTCTAATTGGATTTTATGAAAGCAAAAATATTTAAACAAAATTTAAAATTTTTTATGAAGAAATAAAAAAGTTACAGCAGTTTTGTGTGATTTTTAAGAAAAACCTTTTTTTTGTATAACTTTAGAATAAAACGTCTGAATAATTTTAAAATGGCATTTCTAATTAGATTCCATGAAACCTAACTTATTTAAACAAAATTACAAATTTTTTATGAAGAAATAAAAAAGTTACAGCAGTTTTTGTGTGATTTTTAAGAAAAACGCATTATTTCATAAAAATAACGTTTTTTTTTTGTATAACTATAGAACAAATCGTCCGAGAAATTTAAAATCGGCATTTCTAAATGGATTTCGTGAGAGCAAAATTATTTAAACACAATTTAAATCTTTTAATGAAGAAATAAAAAAGTTACAGCAGTTTTTGTGTGATTTTTAAGAAAAACGCTTATTTCATAAAAATAACGTTTTTTTGTATAACTTTAGAACTAATCGTCCGAGAAATTTAAAAACGGCATTTTTAATTGGATTTCATGAAAGCAAAATTAAATATTTAAACAAATTTTAAATATTTTTAGAAAGAAATAAAAAAGTTACAGCAGTTTTTGTATGATTTTTAAGAAAAACGCATTATTTCATAAAAATAACGTTTTTTTTTTGTATAACTATAGAATTAATCGTCCGAGAAATTTAAAAACGGCATTTCTAATTGGATTTTATGAAAGCAAAAATATTTAAACAAAATTTAAAATTTTTTATGAAGAAATAAAAAAGTTACAGCCGTTTTGTACGATTTTTAAGAAAAACCTTTTTTTTGTACAAGTTTAGAATAAAACGTCCGAATAATTTTAAAATGGCATTTCTAATTAGATTCCATGAAAGCTAACTTATTGAAACATAACTAAAATTTTTTTATGAAGAAATAAAAAAGTTACAGCAGTTTTTGTGTGATTTTTAAGAAAAACGTATAATTTTATAAAAATAACGTTTTTTTTGTATAACTTTAGAACTAATCGTCCGAGAAATTTAAAAACGGCATTTCTAATTGGATTTCATAAAAGCAAAATTATTTAAACAAAATTTTAAATTTTTTATAAAGAAATAAAAAAGTTACAGCAGTTTTTGTGTGATTTTTAATAAAAACGCATTATTTCATAAAAATAACGTTTTTTTTTGTATAACTTTAGAATAAATCGTCCGAGAAATTTTAAAACGGCATTTCTAATTGAATTTTATGAAAGCAACATTATTTCAACAAATTAAAATTTTTTTAGAAAGAAATAAAAAAGTTACAGCAGTTTTTGTGCGATTTTTAAGAAAAACCTTTTTTTTGAATAACTTTGGAATAAAACGCCCGAATAATTTTAAAATGGCATTTCTAATTAGATTCCATAAAAGCTAACTTATTTAAACAAAATTAAAATTTTTTTATGAAGAAATAAAAAAGTTGCAGCAGTTTTTGTCTGATTTTTAAGAAAAACGCTTTATTTCATAAAAATAACGTTTTTTTTTGTATAACTTTAGAACTAATCGTCCGAGAAATTTAAAAACGGCATTTCTAATTGGATTTCATAAAAGCAAAATTATTTAAACAAAATTTTAAATTTTTTAGAAAGAAATAAAAAAGTTACAGCATTTTTTGTGTGATTTTTAAGAAAAACGCATTATTTCATAAAAATAATGTTTTTTTTTGTATAACTTTAGCATAAATCGTCCGAGAAATTTAAAAACGGCATTTCTAATTGGATTTCATAAAAGCAAATTTATTGAAACAAAATTTTAAATTTTTTATGAAGAAATAAAAAAGTTACAGCAGTTTTTGTGTGATTTTTAAGAAAAACGCGTTATTTCATAAAAATAACGTTTTTTTGTATAACTTTAGAATAAATCGTCCGAGAAATTTAAAAACGGCATTTCTAAATGAATTGCATGAGAGCAAAATTATTTAAACACAATTTATATCTTTTTATGAAGAAATAAAAAAGTTACAGCAGTTTTTGTGTGATTTTTAAGAAAAGCGCATTATTTCAAAAAAATAACGTTTTTTTTGTATAACTTTAGAATAAATCGTCCGAGAAAATTAAAAACGGCATTTCTAATTGGATTTCATGAAAGCAAAATTATTTAATTAAAATTTAAAATTTTTTATGAAGAAATAAAAAAGTTACAGCAGTTTATGTGTGATTTTTAAGTAAAACGCTTTTTTGTATAACTTTAGATTAAATCGTCTAAAAAATTTTAAAATGGCATTTCTAATTAGATATCATGAAAGCAAAATTATTTAAACAAATTTTAAATTTTTTTAGAAAGAAATAAAAAAGTTAAAGCAGTTTTTGTGTGATTTTTAAGAAAAACCTTTTTTTTGTATAACTTTAGAATAAAAAGTCCGAATAATTTTAAAATGGCATTTCTAATTAGATTCCATGAAAGCTAACTTATTTAAACAAAATTAAAATTTTTTTATGAAGAAATAAAAAAGTTACAGCAGTTTTTGTCTGATTTGTAAGAAAAACGCTTTATTTCATAAAAATAACGTTTTTTTTTTATAACTTTAGAACTAATCGTCCGAGAAATTTAAAAACGGCATTTCTAATTGGATTTCATAAAAACAAAATTATTGAAACAAAATTTTAAATTTTTTATGAAGAAATAAAAAAGTTACAGCAGTTTTTGTGTGATTTTTAAGAAAAACGCATTATTTCATAAAAATAACGTTTTTTTTTTGTATAACTATAGAATAAATCGTCCGAGAAACTTAAACACGGCATTTCTAAATTGATTTCATGAGAGCAAAATTATTTAAACACAATTTAAATCTTTTTATGAAGAAATAAAAAAGTTACAGCTGTTTTTGTGTGATTTTTAAGAAAAGCGCATTATTTCAAAAAAATAACGTTTTTTTTTGTATAACTTTAGAATAAATCGTCCGAAAAACTTAAGAACGGCATTTCTAATTGGATTTCATGAAAGCAAAATTATTTAAACAAAATTTAAAATTTTTTATGATGAAATAAAAAAGTTACAGCAGTTTATGTGTGAATTTTAAGAAAAACGCTTTTTTGTATAACTTTGGAATAAATCGTCTAAAAAATTTTAAAATGGCATTCCAAATTAGATATCATGAAAACAAAATTATTTAAACAAATTTTAAATTTTTTTAGAAAGAAATAAAAAAGTTACAGCAGTTTTTGTGTGATTTTTAAGAAAAACGCATTATTTCATAAAAATAACGTTTTTTTTGTATAACTTTAGAACAAATCGTCCGAGAAAATTAAAAACGGCATTTCTAATTGGATTTCGTGAAAGCAAAATTATTTAAACAAAATTTAAAATTTTTTATGAAGAAATAAAAAAGTTACAGCAGTTTTTGTGTGATTTTTAAGAAAAACGCGTTATTTCATAAAAATAACGTTTTTTTTGTATAACTTTAGAACAAATCGTCCGAGAAAATTAAAAACGGCATTTCTAATTGGATTTCGTGAAAGCAAAATTATTTAAACAAAATTTAAAATTTTTTATGAAGAAATAAAAAAGTTACAGCAGTTTTTGTGTGATTTTTAAGAAAAACGCGTTATTTCATAAAAATAACGTTTTTTTTTGTATAACTTTAGAATAAATCGTCCGAGAAATTTAAAAACGGCATTTTTAATTGGATTTTATGAAAGCATAATTATTTCAACAAATTAAAATTTTTTTAAAAAGAAATAAAAAAGTTACAGCAGTTTTTGTGCGATTTTTAAGAAAAACTATCTTTTGTATAACTTTAGAATAAATCGTCCGAGAAATTTTAAAATTGCATTTCTAATTGGATTTCATGAAAGCAAAATTATTTAAACAAAATTTAAAATTTCTTATCAAGAAATAAAAAAGTTATAGCAGTTTTAGTGTGATTTTTAAGAAAAGCGCATAATTTCATAAAAATAACGTTTTTTTTGTATAACTTTAGAACAAATCGTCCGAGAAATATAAAAACGGCATTTCTAATTGGATTTCATGAAAGCAAAATTATTTAAACAAAATTTAAAATGTTTTATGAAGAAATAAAAAAGTTACAGCAGTTTATGTGTGATTTATAAGAAAAACACCTAATTTCATAAAAATAACGCTTTTTTTGTATAACTTTAGAATAAATCGTCCGAGAAATTTAAAAACAGCATTTCTAATTGGATTTCATGAAAGCAAAATTAATTAAACAAAATTTAAATTTTTTTATGAAGAAATAAAATAGTTACAGCAGTTTATGTGTGATTATTAAGAAAAAACTCATTATTTCATAAAAATAACGCTTTTTTTGTATAACTTTAGAACAAATCGTCCGAGAAATATAAAAACGGCATTTCTAATTGGATTTCATGAAAGCAAAATTATTTAAACAAAATTTAAAATGTTTTATGAAGAAATAAAAAAGTTACAGCAGTTTATGTGTGATTTATAAGAAAAACGCATTATTTCATAAAAATAACGGTTTTTTTGTATAACTTTAGAATAAATCGTCCGAGAAATTTAAAAACGGCATTTCTAATTGGATTTCATGAAAGCAAAATTATTTAAACAAAATTTAAAATTTTTTTATGAATAAATAAAAAAGTTACAGCAGTTAATGTGTGATTTCTAAGAAAAACGCATTATTTCATAAAAATAACGCTTTTTTTGTATAACTTTAGAATAAATCGTCCGAGAAATTTAAAAACGGCATTTCTAATTGGATTTCATGAAAGCAAAATTATTTAAACAAAATTTAAAATTTTTTATGAAGAAATAAAAAAGTTACAGCAGTTTATGTGTGATTTTTAAGAAAAACGCTTTTATGTATAACTTTAGAATAAATCGTCTAAAAAATTTTAAAATGGCATTTCTAATTAGATATCATGAAAACAAAATTATTTAAACAAATTTTAAATTTTTTTAGAAAGAAATAAAAAAGTTACAGCAGTTTTTGTGTGATTTTTAAGAAAAACCTTTTCTTTGTATAACTTTAGAATAAAACGTCCGAATAATTTTAAAATGGCATTTCTAATTAGATTCCACGAAAGCTAACTTATTTAAACAAAATTAAAATTTTTTTATGAAGAAATAAAAAAGTTACAGCAGTTTTTGTGTGATTTTTAAGAAAAGCGCATTATTTCATAAAAATAACGTTTTTTAGTATAACTTTAGAATAAATCGTCCGAGAAATTTAAAAACGGCATTTCTAAATGGATTTCATGAGAGCAATATTATTTAAACACAATTTAAATCTTTTTATGAAGAAATAAAAAAGTTACAGCAGTTTTTGTGCGATTTTTAAGAAAAATCTTTTTTTTGAATAACTTTTGAATAAAACGTCCGAATAATTTTAAAATGGCATTTCTAATTAGATTCCATGAAAGCTAACTTATTTAAACAAAATTAAAAAATTTTTATGAAGAAATAAAAAAGTTACAGCGTTTTTTGTGTGATTTTTAAGAAAAACGCATTATTTCATAAAATAATGTTTTTTTTGTATAACTTTAGAATAAATCGTCCGAGAAATTTAAAAATTGCATTTCTAATTGGATTTCATGAAAGCAAAATTACTTAAACAAAATTTAAAATTTTTTATGAAGAAATAAAAAAGTTACAGCAGTTTATGTGTGATTTTTAAGAAAAACGCTTTTTTGTATAACTTTAGAATAAATTGTCTAAAAAATTTTAAAATGGCATTTCTAATTAGATATCATGAAAACAAAATTATTTAAACAAATTTTAAATTTTTTTGGAAAGAAATAAAAAAGTTACAGCAGTTTTTGTGTGATTTTTAAGAAAAACCTTTTTTTTGTATAACTTTAGAATAAAACGTCCGAATAATTTTATAATGGCATTTTTAATTAGATTCCATGAAAGCTAACTTATTGAAACATAACTAAAATTTTTTTATGAAGAAATAAAAAAGTTACAGCAGTTTTTGTGTGATTTTTAAGAAAAACGCATAATTTTATAAAAATAACGTTTTTTTGTATAACTTTAGAATAAATCGTCCGAGTAATTTAAAAACGGCATTTCTAATTGGATTTCCTGAAAGCAAAATTATTTAAACAAAATTTAAAATATTTTATGAAGAAATAAAAAAGTTACAGCAGTTTTTGTGTGATTTTTAAGAAATAGGCATTTCTAAATGGATTTCATGAGAGCAAAATTATTTAAACACAATTTAGATCTTTTTATGAAAAAATAAAAAAGTTACAGCAGTTTTTGTGTGATTTTTAAGAAAAGCGCATTATTTCAAAAAAATAACGTTTTTTTTGTATAACTTTAGAATAAATCGTCCGAGAAAATTAAAAACGGCATTTCTAATTGGATTTCATGAAAGCAAAATTATTTAAACCAAATTTAAAATTTTTTATGAAGAAATAAAAAAGTTACAGCAGTTTTGTGTGATTTTTAAGAAAAACCTTTTTTTTGTATAACTTTAGAATAAAACGTCTGAATAATTTTAAAATGGCATTTCTAATTAGATTCCATGAAACCTAACTTATTTAAACAAAATTACAAATTTTTTATGAAGAAATAAAAAAGTTACAGCAGTTTTTGTGTGATTTTTAAGAAAAACGCATTATTTCATAAAAATAACGTTTTTTTGTATAACTTTAGAACTAATCGTCTGAGAAATTTAAAAACGGCATTTCTAATTGGATTACATGAAAGCAAAATTAATTATTTAAACAAATTTTAAATATTTTTAGAAAGAAATAAAAAAGTTACAGCAGTTTTTGTATGATTTTTAAGAAAAACGCATTATTTCATAAAAATAACGTTTTTTTTTTGTATAACTATAGAATTAATCGTCCGAGAAATTTAAAAACGGCATTTCTAATTGGATTTTATGAAAGCAAAAATATTTAAACAAAATTTAAAATTTTTTATGAAGAAATAAAAAAGTTACAGCAGTTTTGTGTGATTTTTAAGAATAACCTTTTTTTTGTATAACTTTAGAATAAAACGTCTGAATAATTTTAAAATGGCATTTCTAATTAGATTCCATGAAACCTAACTTATTTAAACAAAATTACAAATTTTTTATGAAGAAATAAAAAAGTTACAGCAGTTTTTGTGTGATTTTTAAGAAAAACGCATTATTTCATAAAAATAACGTTTTTTTTTTGTATAACTATAGAACAAATCGTCCGAGAAATTTAAAATCGGCATTTCTAAATGGATTTCGTGAGAGCAAAATTATTTAAACACAATTTAAATCTTTTAATGAAGAAATAAAAAAGTTACAGCAGTTTTTGTGTGATTTTTAAGAAAAACGCTTATTTCATAAAAATAACGTTTTTTTGTATAACTTTAGAACTAATCGTCCGAGAAATTTAAAAACGGCATTTTTAATTGGATTTCATGAAAGCAAAATTAAATATGTAAACAAATTTTAAATATTTTTAGAAAGAAATAAAAAAGTTACAGCAGTTTTTGTATGATTTTTAAGAAAAACGCATTATTTCATAAAAATAACGTTTTTTTTTGTATAACTATAGAATTAATCGTCCGAGAAATTTAAAAACGGCATTTCTAATTGGATTTTATGAAAGCAAAAATATTTAAACAAAATTTAAAATTTTTTATGAAGAAATAAAAAAGTTACAGCCGTTTTGTACGATTTTTAAGAAAAACCTTTTTTTTGTACAAGTTTAGAATAAAACGTCCGAATAATTTTAAAATGGCATTTCTAATTAGATTCCATGAAAGCTAACTTATTGAAACATAACTAAAATTTTTTTATGAAGAAATAAAAAAGTTACAGCAGTTTTTGTGTGATTTTTAAGAAAAACGTATAATTTTATAAAAATAACGTTTTTTTTGTATAACTTTAGAACTAATCGTCCGAGAAATTTAAAAACGGCATTTCTAATTGGATTTCATAAAAGCAAAATTATTTAAACAAAATTTTAAATTTTTTATAAAGAAATAAAAAAGTTACAGCAGTTTTTGTGTGATTTTTAATAAAAACGCATTATTTCATAAAAATAACGTTTTTTTTTGTATAACTTTAGAATAAATCGTCCGAGAAATTTTAAAACGGCATTTCTAATTGAATTTTATGAAAGCAACATTATTTCAACAAATTAAAATTTTTTTAGAAAGAAATAAAAAAGTTACAGCAGTTTTTGTGCGATTTTTAAGAAAAACCTTTTTTTTGAATAACTTTGGAATAAAACGCCCGAATAATTTTAAAATGGCATTTCTAATTAGATTCCATTAAAGCTAACTTATTTAAACAAAATTAAAATTTTTTTATGAAGAAATAAAAAAGTTGCAGCAGTTTTTGTCTGATTTTTAAGAAAAACGCTTTATTTCATAAAAATAACGTTTTATTTTGTATAACTTTAGAACTAATCGTCCGAGAAATTTAAAAACGGCATTTCTAATTGGATTTCATAAAAGCAAAATTATTTAAACAAAATTTTAAATTTTTTAGAAAGAAATAAAAAAGTTACAGCATTTTTTGTGTGATTTTTAAGAAAAACGCATTATTTCATAAAAATAATGTTTTTTTTTGTATAACTTTAGCATAAATCGTCCGAGAAATTTAAAAACGGCATTTCTAATTGGATTTCATAAAAGCAAAATTATTGAAACAAAATTTTAAATTTTTTATGAAGAAATAAAAAAGTTACAGCAGTTTTTGTGTGATTTTTAAGAAAAACGCGTTATTTCATAAAAATAACGTTTTTTTGTATAACTTTAGAATAAATCGTCCAAAAAATTTAAAAACGGCATTTCTAAATGAATTGCATGAGAGCAAAATTATTTAAACACAATTTATATCTTTTTATGAAGAAATAAAAAAGTCACAGCAGTTTTTGTGTGATTTTTAAGAAAAGCGCATTATTTCAAAAAAATAACGTTTTTTTTGTATAACTTTAGAATAAATCGTCCGAGAAAATTAAAAATGGCATTTCTAATTGGATTTCATGAAAGCAAAATTATTTAATTAAAATTTAAAATTTTTTATGAAGAAATAAAAAAGTTACAGCAGTTTATGTGTGATTTTTAAGTAAAACGCTTTTTTGTATAACTTTAGATTAAATCGTCTAAAAAATTTTAAAATGGCATTTCTAATTAGATATCATGAAAACAAAATTATTTAAACAAATTTTAAATTTTTTTAGAAAGAAATAAAAAAGTTAAAGCAGTTTTTGTGTGATTTTTAAGAAAAACTTTTTTTATGTATAACTTTAGAATAAAAAGTCCGAATAATTTTAAAATGGCATTTCTAATTAGATTCCATGAAAGCTAACTTATTTAAACAAAATTAAAATTTTTTTATGAAGAAATAAAAAAGTTACAGCAGTTTTTGTCTGATTTGTAAGAAAAACGCTTTATTTCATAAAAATAACGTTTTTTCTTTATAACTTTAGAACTAATCGTCCGAGAAATTTAAAAACGGCATTTCTAATTGGATTTCATAAAAACAAAATTATTGAAACAAAATTTTAAATTTTTTATGAAGAAATAAAAAAGTTACAGCAGTTTTTGTGTGATTTTTAAGAAAAACGCATTATTTCATAAAAATAACGTTTTTTTTTTGTATAACTATAGAATAAATCGTCCGAGAAACTTAAACACGGCATTTCTAAATTGATTTCATGAGAGCAAAATTATTTAAACACAATTTAAATCTTTTTATGAAGAAATAAAAAAGTTACAGCAGTTTTTGTGTGATTTTTAAGAAAAGCGCATTATTTCAAAAAAATAACGTTTTTTTTTGTATAACTTTAGAATAAATCGTCCGAAAAATTTAAGAACGGCATTTCTAATTGGATTTCATGAAAGCAAAATTATTTAAACAAAATTTAAAATTTTTTATGAAGAAATAAAAAAGTTACAGCAGTTTATGTGTGAATTTTAAGAAAAACGCTTTTTTGTATAACTTTGGAATAAATCGTCTAAAAAATTTTAAAATGGCATTCCAAATTAGATATCATGAAAACAAAATTATTTAAACAAATTTTAAATTTTTTTAGAAAGAAATAAAAAAGTTACAGCAGTTTTTGTGTGATTTTTAAGAAAAACCTTTTTTTTTAGAATAAAACGTCCGAATAATTTTAGAATGGCATTTCTAATTAGATTCCATTAAAGCTAACTTATTTAAACAAAATTAAATTTTTTTTATGAAGAAATAAAAAAGTTACAGCAGTTTTTGTGCGATTTTTAAGAAAAACGCATTATTTCATAAAAATAACGTTTTTTTTGTATAACTTTAGAACAAATCGTCCGAGAAAATTAAAAACGGCATTTCTAATTGGATTTCGTGAAAGCAAAATTATTTAAACAAAATTTAAAATTTTTTATGAAGAAATAAAAAAGTTACAGCAGTTTTTGTGTGATTTTTAAGAAAAACGCGTTATTTCATAAAAATAACGTTTTTTTTGTATAACTTTAGAATAAATCGTCCGAGAAATTTAAAAACGGCATTTTTAATTGGATTTTATGAAAGCATAATTATTTCAACAAATTAAAATTTTTTTAAAAAGAAATAAAAAAGTTACAGCAGTTTTTGTGCGATTTTTAAGAAAAACTATCTTTTGTATAACTTTAGAATAAATCGTCCGAGAAATTTTAAAATTGCATTTCTAATTGGATTTCATGAAAGCAAAATTATTTAAACAAAATTTAAAATTTCTTATCAAGAAATAAAAAAGTTATAGCAGTTTTAGTGTGATTTTTAAGAAAAGCGCATAATTTCATAAAAATAACGTTTTTTTTGTATAACTTTAGAACAAATCGTCCGAGAAATATAAAAACGGCATTTCTAATTGGATTTCATGAAAGCAAAATTATTTAAACAAAATTTAAAATGTTTTATGAAGAAATAAAAAAGTTACAGCAGTTTATGTGTGATTTATAAGAAAAACACCTAATTTCATAAAAATAACGCTTTTTTTGTATAACTTTAGAATAAATCGTCCGAGAAATTTAAAAACAGCATTTCTAATTGGATTTCATGAAAGCAAAATTAATTAAACAAAATTTAAATTTTTTTATGAACAAATAAAATAGTTACAGCAGTTTATGTGTGATTATTAAGAAAAAACTCATTATTTCATAAAAATAACGCTTTTTTTGTATAACTTTAGAACAAATCGTCCGAGAAATATAAAAACGGCATTTCTAATTGGATTTCATGAAAGCAAAATTATTTAAACAAAATTTAAAATGTTTTATGAAGAAATAAAAAAGTTACAGCAGTTTATGTGTGATTTATAAGAAAAACGCATTATTTCATAAAAATAACGGTTTTTTTGTATAACTTTAGAATAAATCGTCCGAGAAATTTAAAAACGGCATTTCTAATTGGATTTCATGAAAGCAAAATTATTTAAACAAAATTTAAAATTTTTTATGAAGAAATAAAAAAGTTACAGCAGTTTTTGTGTGATTTTTAAGAAAAAGGCATTATTTCATAAAAATAAAGCTTTTTTCGTATAACTTTAGAATAAATCGTCCGAGAAATTTAAAAACGGCATTTCTAATTGAATTATATGAAAGCAAAATTATTTCAACAAATTAAAAATTTTTTAAAAAGAAATAAAAAAGTTACAGCAGTTTTTGTGCGATTTTTAAGAAAAACTTTCTTTTGTATAACTTTAGAATAAATCGTCCGAGAAATTTTAAAATTGCATTTCTAATTGGATTTCATGAAAGCAAAATTATTTAAACAAAATTTAAAATTTCTTATGAAGAAGTAAAAAAGTTACAGCAGTTTTTGTGTGATTTTTAAGAAAAGCGCATTATTTCATAAAAATAACGTTTTTTTTTGTATAACTTTAGAATAAATCGTCCGAGAAATATAAAAACGGCATTTCAATTTGGATTTCATGAAAGCAAAATTATTTAAATAAAATTTAAATTTTTTTAGGAAGAAATAAAAAAGTTACAGCAGTTTTTGTGTGATTTTTAAGAAAAACGCATTATTTCATAAAAATAACGTTTTTTTGTATAACTTTAGAATAAATCGTCCGAGAAATTTAAAAACGGCATTTCTAATTGGATTTCGTGAAAGCAAAATTATTTAAACAAAATTTTAATTTTTTTATGAAAAAATAATAAAGTTACAGCAGTTTTTGTGTGATTTTTAAGAAAAACGCATTATTTCATAAGAATAACGTTTTTATTGTATAACTTTAGAATAAATCGTCTGAGAAATTTAAACACGGCATTTCTAATTGGATTTCATGACAGCAAAATTATTTAAACAAAAATTAAAATTTTTTATGAAGAAATAAAAAAGTTACAGCAGTTTATGTGTGATTTTTAAGAAAAACGCTTTTTTGTATAACTTTAGAATAAATCGTCTAAAAAATTTTAAAATGGCATTTCTAATTAGATATCATGAAAACAAAATGATTTAAACAAATTCTTAATTTTTTTAGAAAGAAATAAAAAAGTTACAGCAGTTTTTGTGTGATTTTTAAGAAAAACCTTTTTTTTGTATAACTTTAGAATAAAACGTCCGAGTAATTTAAAAACGACATTTCTAATTGGATTTCATGAAAGCAAAATTATTTAAACAAAATTTAAAATTTTTTATGAAGAAATAAAAAAGTTACAGCAGTTTATGTGTGATTATTAAGAAAAACGCATTATTTCATAAAAATAACGCTTTTTTTGTATAACTTAAGAATAAATCTTTCGAGAAATTTAAAAACGGCATTTCTAATTGGATTTCATGAAAGCAAAATTATTTAAACATAATTTTAAATTTTTTATGAAGAAATAAAGAAGTTACAGCAGTTTATGTGTGATTATTAAGAAAAACGCATTATTTCATAAAAATAACGCTTTTTTTGTATAACTTAAGAATAAATCTTCCGAGAAATTTAAAAACGGCATTTTTAATTGGATTATATGAAAGCAAAATTATTTAAACAAAATTTAAAATTTTTTATGAAGAAATAAAAAAGTTACAGCAGTTTATGTGTGATTTTTAAGAAAAACGCTTTTTTGTATAACTTTAGTATAAATCGTCTAAAAAATTTTAAAATGGCATTTCTAATTAGATATCATGAAAACAAAATTATTTAAACAAATTTTAAATTTTTTTAGAAAGAAATAAAAAAGTTACAGCAGTTTTTGTGTGATTTTTAAGAAAAACCTTTTTTTTGTATAACTTTAGAATAAAACGTCCGAGTAATTTTAAAATGGCATTTCTAATTAGATTCCATGAAAGCTAACTTATTAAAACATAATTAAAATTTTTTTATGAAGAAATAAAAAAGTTACAGCAGTTTTTGTGTGATTTTTAAGAAAAACGCATAATTTTATAAAATTAACGTTTTTTTGTATAACTTTAGAATAAATCGTCCGAGTAATTTAAAAACGGCATTTCTAATTGGATTTCCTGAAAGCAAAATTATTTAAACAAAATTTAAAATATTTTATGAAGAAATAAAAAAGTTACAACAGTTTTTGTGTTATTTTTAAGAAAAGCGCATTATTTCAAAAAAATAAAGTTTTTTTTGTATAACTTTAGAATAAATCGTCCGAGAAAATTAAAAACGGCATTTCTAATTGGATTTCATGAAAGCAAAATTATTTAATTAAAATTTAAAATTTTTTATGAAGAAATAAAAAAGTTACAGCAGTTTATGTGTGATTTTTAAGAAAAACGCTTTTTTGTATAACTTTAGATTAAATCGTCTAAAAAATTTTTAAATGGCATTTCTAATTAGATATCATGAAAACAAAATTATTTAAACAAATTTTAAATTTTTTTAGAAAGAAATAAAAAAGTTAAAGCAGTTTTTGTGTGATTTTTAAGGAAAACCTTTTTTTTGTATACCTTTAGAATAAAAAGTCCGAATAATTTTAAAATGGCATTTCTAATTAGATTCCATGAAAGCTAACTTATTTAAACAAAATTAAAATTTTTTTATGAAGAAATAAAAAAGTAACAGCAGTTTTTGTCTGATTTGTAAGAAAAACGCTTTATTTCATAAAAATAACGTTTTTTTTTATAACTTTAGAACTAATCGTCCGAGAAATTTAAAAACGGCATTTCTAATTGGATTTCATAAAAGCAAAATTATTGAAACAAAATTTTAAATTTTTTATGAAGAAATAAAAAAGTTACAGCAGTTTTTGTTTGATTTTTAAGAAAAACGCGTTATTTCATAAAAATAACGTTTTTTTGTATAACTTTAGAATAAATCTTCCGAGAAATTTAAAAAGGGCATTTCTAAATGAATTTCATGAGAGCAAAATTATTTAAACACAATTTATATCTTTTTATGAAGAAATAAAAAAGTTACAGCAGTTTTTGTGTGATTTTTAAGAAAAGCGCATTATTTCAAAAAAATTACGTTTTTTTTGTATAACTTTAGAATAAATCGTCCGAGAAAATTAAAAACGGCATTTCTAATTGGATTTCATGAAAGCAAAATTATTTAATTAAAATTTAAAATTTTTTATGAAGAAATAAAAAAGTTACAGCAGTTTATGTGTGATTTTTAAGAAAAACGCTTTTTTGTATAACTTTAGATTAAATCGTCTAAAAAATTTTAAAATGGCATTTCTAATTAGATATCATGAAAACAAAATTATTTAAACAAATTTAAAATTTTTTTAGAAAGAAATAAAAAAGTAAAAGCAGTTTTTGTGTGATTTTTAAGAAAAACCTTTTTTTTGTATAACTTTAGAATAAAAAGTCCGAATAATTTTAAAATGGCATTTCTAATTAGATTCCATGAAAGCTAACTTATTTAAACAAAATTAAAATTTTTTTATGAAGAAATAAAAAAGTTACAGCAGTTTTTGTCTGATTTGTAGGAAAAACGCTTTATTTCATAAAAATAACGTTTTTTTTTTATAACTTTAGAACTAATCGTCCGAGAAATTTAAAAACGGCATTTCTAAATGGATTTCATGAGAGCAAAATTATTTAAACACAATTTAAATCTTTTTATGAAGAAATAAAAAAGTTACAGCTGTTTTTGTGTGATTTTTAAGAAAAGCGCATTATTTCAAAAAAATAAAGTTTTTTTTGGATAACTTTAGAATATATCGTCCGAAAAGTTTAAAAACGGCATTTCTAATTGGATTTCATGAAAGCAAAATTATTTAAACAAAATTTAAAATTTTTTATGAAGAAATAAAAAAGTTACAGCAGTTTATGTGTGAATTTTAAGAAAAACGCTTTTTTGTATAACTTTGGAATAAATCGTCTAAAAAATTTTAAAATGGCATTCCAAATTAGATATCATGAAAACAAAATTATTTAAACAAATTTTAAATTTTTTTAGAAAGAAATAAAAAAGTTACAGCAGTTTTTGTGTGATTTTTAAGAAAAACCTTTTTGTTTAGAATAAAACGTCCGAATAATTTTAGAATGGCATTTCTAATTAGATTCCATTAAAGCTAACTTATTTAAACAAAATTAAATTTTTTTTATGAAGAAATAAAAAAGTTACAGCAGTTTTTGTGCGATTTTTAAGAAAAACGCATTATTTCATAAAAATAACGTTTTTTTTGTATAACTTTAGAACAAATCGTCCGAGAAAATTAAAAACGGCATTTCTAATTGGATTTCGTGGAAGCAAAATTATTTAAACAAAATTTAAAATTTTTTATGAAGTAATAAAAAAGTTACAGCAGTTTTTGTGTGATTTTTAAGAAAAACGCGTTATTTCATAAAAATAACGTTTTTTTTGTATAACTTTAGAATAAATCGTCCGAGAAATTTTAAAATTGCATTTCTAATTGGATTTCATGAAAGCAAAATTATTTAAACAAAATTTAAAATTTCTTATGAAGAAATGAAAAAGTTATAGCAGTTTTAGTGTGATTTTTAAGAAAAGCGCATAATTTCATAAAAATAACGTTTTTTTTGTATAACTTTAGAACAAATCGTCCGAGAAATATAAAAACGGCATTTCTAATTGGATTTCATGAAAGCAAGATTATTTAAACAAAATTTAAAATGTTTTATGAAGAAATAAAAAAGTTACAGCAGTTTATGTGTGATTTATAAGAAAAACACCTAATTTCATAAAAATAACGCTTTTTTTGTATAACTTTAGAATAAATCGTCCGAGAAATATAAAAACGGCATTTCTAATTGGATTTCATGAAAGCAAAATTATTTAAACAAAATTTAAAATGTTTTATGAAGAAATAAAAAAGTTACAGCAGTTTATGTGTGATTTATAAGAAAAACGCATTATTTCATAAAAATAACGGTTTTTTTGTATAACTTTAGAATAAATCGTCCGAGAAATTTAAAAACGGCATTTCTAATTGGATTTCATGAAAGCAAAATTATTTAAACAAAATTTAAAATTTTTTATGAAGAAATAAAAAAGTTACAGCAGTTTTTGTGTGATTTTTAAGAAAAAGGCATTATTTCATAAAAATAAAGCTTTTTTCGTATAACTTTAGAATAAATCGTCCGAGAAATTTAAAAACGGCATTTCTAATTGAATTATATGAAAGCAAAATTATTTCAACAAATTAAAAATTTTTTAAAAAGAAATAAAAAAGTTACAGCAGTTTTTGTGCGATTTTTAAGAAAAACTTTCTTTTGTATAACTTTAGAATAAATCGTCCGAGAAATTTTAAAATTGCATTTCTAATTGGATTTCATGAAAGCAAAATTATTTAAACAAAATTTAAAATTTCTTATGAAGAAGTAAAAAAGTTACAGCAGTTTTTGTGTGATTTTTAAGAAAAGCGCATTATTTCATAAAAATAACGTTTTTTTTGTATAACTTTAGAATAAATCGTCCGAGAAATATAAAAACGGCATTTCAATTTGGATTTCATGAAAGCAAAATTATTTAAATAAAATTTAAATTTTTTTATGAAGAAATAAAAAAGTTACAGCAGTTTTTGTGTGATTTTTAAGAAAAACGCATTATTTCATAAAAATAACGTTTTTTTGTATAACTTTAGAATAAATCGTCCGAGAAATTTAAAAACGGCATTTCTAATTGGATTTTATGAAAGCAAAATTATTTAAACAAAATTTAAATTTTTTTATGAATAAATAAAAAAGTTACAGCAGTTTATGTGTGATTTCTAAGAAAAACGCATTATTTCATAAAAATAACGCTTTTTTTGTATAACTTTAGAATAAATCGTCTGAGAAATTTAAAAACGGCATTTCTAATTGGATTTCATGAAAGCAAAATTATTTAAACAAAATTTAAAATGTTTTATGAAGAAATAAAAAAGTTACAGCAGTTTATGTGTGATTTATAAGAAAAACGCATTATTTCATAAAAATAACGGTTTTTTTGTATAACTTTAGAATAAATCGTCCGAGAAATTTAAAAACGGCATTTCTAATTGGATTTCAAGAAAGCAAGATTATTTAAACAAAATTTAAAATTTCTTATGAAGAAGTAAAAAAGTTACAGCAGTTTTTGTGTGATTTTTAAGAAAAGCGCATTATTTCATAAAAATAAAGTTTTTTTTGTATAACTTTAGAATAAATCGTCCGAGAAATATAAAAACGGCATTTCAATTTGGATTTCATGAAAGCAAAATTATTTAAACAAAAATTAAAATTTTTTATGAAGAAATAAAAAAGTTACAGCAGTTTATGTGTGATTTTTAAGAAAAACGCTTTTTTGTATAACTTTAGAATAAATCGTCTAAAAAATTTTAAAATGGCATTTCTAATTAGATATCATGAAAACAAAATTATTTAAACAAATTTTAAATTTTTTTATGAATAAATAAAAAAGTTACAGCAGTTTATGTGTGATTTCTAAGAAAAACGCATTATTTCATAAAAATAACGCTTTTTTTGTATAACTTTAGAATAAATCGTCTGAGAAATTTAAAAACGGCATTTCTAATTGGATTTCATGAAAGCAAAATTATTTAAACAAAATTTAAAATGTTTTATGAAGAAATAAAAAAGTTACAGCAGTTTATGTGTGATTTATAAGAAAAACGCATTATTTCATAAAAATAACGGTTTTTTTGTATAACTTTAGAATAAATCGTCCGAGAAATTTAAAAACGGCATTTCTAATTGAATTATATGAAAGCAAAATTATTTCAACAAATTAAAAATTTTTTAAAAAGAAATAAAAAAGTTACAGCAGTTTTTGTGCGATTTTTAAGAAAAACTTTCTTTTGTATAACTTTAGAATAAATCGTCCGAGAAATTTTAAAATTGCATTTCTAATTGGATTTCATGAAAGCAAAATTATTTAAACAAAATTTAAAATTTCTTATGAAGAAGTAAAAAAGTTACAGCAGTTTTTGTGTGATTTTTAAGAAAAGCGCATTATTTCATAAAAATAACGTTTTTTTTGTATAACTTTAGAATAAATCGTCCGAGAAATATAAAAACGGCATTTCAATTTGGATTTCATGAAAGCAAAATTATTTAAATAAAATTTAAATTTTTTTATGAAGAAATAAAAAAGTTACAGCAGTTTTTGTGTGATTTTTAAGAAAAACGCATTATTTCATAAAAATAACGTTTTTTTGTATAACTTTAGAATAAATCGTCCGAGAAATTTAAAAACGGCATTTCTAATTGGATTTTATGAAAGCAAAATTATTTAAACAAAATTTAAATTTTTTTATGAATAAATAAAAAAGTTACAGCAGTTTATGTGTGATTTCTAAGAAAAACGCATTATTTCATAAAAATAACGCTTTTTTTGTATAACTTTAGAATAAATCGTCTGAGAAATTTAAAAACGGCATTTCTAATTGGATTTCATGAAAGCAAAATTATTTAAACAAAATTTAAAATGTTTTATGAAGAAATAAAAAAGTTACAGCAGTTTATGTGTGATTTATAAGAAAAACGCATTATTTCATAAAAATAACGGTTTTTTTGTATAACTTTAGAATAAATCGTCCGAGAAATTTAAAAACGGCATTTCTAATTGGATTTCAAGAAAGCAAGATTATTTAAACAAAATTTAAAATTTCTTATGAAGAAGTAAAAAAGTTACAGCAGTTTTTGTGTGATTTTTAAGAAAAGCGCATTATTTCATAAAAATAAAGTTTTTTTTGTATAACTTTAGAATAAATCGTCCGAGAAATATAAAAACGGCATTTCAATTTGGATTTCATGAAAGCAAAATTATTTAAACAAAAATTAAAATTTTTTATGAAGAAATAAAAAAGTTACAGCAGTTTATGTGTGATTTTTAAGAAAAACGCTTTTTTGTATAACTTTAGAATAAATCGTCTAAAAAATTTTAAAATGGCATTTCTAATTAGATATCATGAAAACAAAATTATTTAAACAAATTTTAAATTTTTTTATGAATAAATAAAAAAGTTACAGCAGTTTATGTGTGATTTCTAAGAAAAACGCATTATTTCATAAAAATAACGCTTTTTTTGTATAACTTTAGAATAAATCGTCTGAGAAATTTAAAAACGGCATTTCTAATTGGATTTCATGAAAGCAAAATTATTTAAACAAAATTTAAAATGTTTTATGAAGAAATAAAAAAGTTACAGCAGTTTATGTGTGATTTATAAGAAAAACGCATTATTTCATAAAAATAACGGTTTTTTTGTATAACTTTAGAATAAATCGTCCGAGAAATTTAAAAACGGCATTTCTAATTGGATTTCAAGAAAGCTAACTTAACTAAATAAAATTAAAAATTTTTTATGAAGAAATAAAAAAGTTACAGCAGTTTTTGTGTGATTTTTAAGAAAAACGCATTATTTCATAAAAATAAAGTTTTTTTTGTATAACTTTAGAACTAATCGTCCGAGAAATTTTAAGACGGCATCTTTATTTGAACTTCATGAAAGCAAAATTATTTAAACAAAATTTAAAATTTTTTATGAAAAAATAAAAAAGTTACAGAAGTTTTTGTGTGATTTTTAAGAAAAACGCTTTTTTGTATAACTTTAGAAAAAATCGTCTAAAAAATATTAAAATAGCATTTCTAATTAGATATCATGAAAACAAAATTATTTAAACAAATTTTAAATTTTTTTAGAAAGAAATAAAAAGTTACAGCAGTTTTTGTGTGATTTTTAAGAAAAACGCTCTTTTGTATAACTTTAGAATAAATCGTCCGAGAAATTTAAGAAAGGTCATTTCTAATGGATTTCATAAAAGCAAAATTATTTAAATTAAATTTAAAATTTTTTATGAAGAACTAAAAAAGTTACAGCAGTTTTTGTGTGATTTTTAAGAAAAAAAGCTTTTTTGTATAACTTTAGAATAAATCGTCTAAAAAATTTTAAAATGGCATTTCTAATTAGATTTCATGAAAAAAAAATTATTTAAACAAATTTTAAATTTTTTTAGAAAGAAATAAAAAAGTTACAGCAGTTTTTGTGTGATTTTTAAGAAAAACGCATTATTTCATAAAAATAACGTTTTTTTTGTAATACTTTAGAATAAATCGTCCGAGAAATTTAAAAACGGCATTTCAAATTGGATTTTATGAAAGCAAAATTATTTAAACAAAATTTAAAATTTTTTATGAAGAAATAAAAAAGTTACAGCAGTTTTTGTGTGATTTTTAAGAAAAACGCTCTTTTGGATAACTTTAGAATAAATCATTTAAAACATTTTAAAATAGCATTTCTAATTATATTTTATGAATACAAATTTATTTAAACAAATTTAAAATTTTTTTAGAAAGAAATAAAAAAGTTAAAGCAGTTTTTGTGTGATTTTTAAGAAAAACGAATTATTTCATAAAAATAAAGTTTTTTTTGTATAACTTTAGAATAAATCGTCCGAGAAATTTAAAAACGGCATTTCTAATTGGATTTTATGAAAGCAAAATTATTTAAACAAAATTTAAAATTTTTTATGAAGAAATAAAAAAGTTACAGCAGTTTTTGTGTGATTTTTAAGAAAAACGCTTTTTTGTATAGCTTTAGAATAATTCGTCTAAAAAATCCTAAAATGGCATTTCTAATTAGATTTCATGAAAACAAAATTATTTAAATAAATTTTAAATTTTTTTACAAAGAAATAAAAAAGTTACAGCAGTTTTTGTGTGATTTTTAAGAAAAACGCATTATTTCATAAAAATAACGTTTTTTTTTGTATAACTTTAGAATAAATCATCCGAGAAATTTAAAAACGGCATTTCTAATTGGATTTCATGAAAACAAAATTATTTAAATAAATTTTAAATTTTTTTACAAAGAAATAAAAAAGTTACAGCAGTTTTTGTGTTATTTTTAAGAAAAACGCATTATTTCATAAAAATAACGTTTTTTTTTGTAAAACTTTAGAATAAATCGTCCGAGAAATTTAAAAACGGCATTTCTAATTGGATTTCATGAAAGCAAAATTATTTAAACAAAATTTAAAATTTTTTATGAAGAAATAAAAAATTTACAGCAGTTTTCGTGTGATTTTCAAGAAAAACGCTTTTTTGTATAGCTTTAGAATAAATCGTCTAAAAAATTCTAAAATGGCATTTCTAATTAGATTTCATGAAAACAAAATTATTTAAACAAATTTTAAATTTTTTTAGAAAGAAATAAAAAAGTTACAGCAGTTTTTGTGTGATTTTTAAGAAAAACGAATTATTTCATAAAAATAACGTTTTTTTTGTATATCTTTAGAATAAATCGTCCAAGAAATTTAAAAACGGCATTTCTAATTAGATTTCATGAAAGCAAAATTATTTAAACAAAATTTAAAATTTTTTATGAAGAAATAAAAAAGTTATAGCAGTTTTTGTGTTATTTTTAAGAAAAACGAATTATTTCATAAAAATAACGTTTTTTTTTGTATAACTTTAGAATAAATCGTCCGAGAAATTTAAGAACGGCATTTCTAATTGGATTTCATGAAAGTAAAATTATTTAAACAGAATTTAAATTTTTTTATGAAGAAATCAAAAAGTTACAGCAGTTTTTGTGTGATTTTTAAGAAAAACGCTTTCTTGTATAGCTTTAGAATAAATCGTCTAAAAAAATCTAAAATGGCATTTCTAATTGGATTTCATGAAAGCAAAATTATTTTAAATTTTTTATGAAGAAATAAAAAAGCTACAGCAGTTTTTGTGTGATTTTTAAGAAAAACGCATATTTTCATAAAAATAAGGTTTTTTTTGTACAACTTTAGAATAAATCGTCCGAGAAATTTATGAAAGGTCATTTCTAAATGGATTTCATGAAAGCAAAATTATTTATACAAACTTTAAAAATTTTTATGAAGAAATAAAAAAGTTACAGCAGTTTTTGTGTGATTTTTAAGAAAAAAGCATTTATTCATAAAAATAACGTTCTTTTGTATACCTTTAGAATAAATCGTCCGAGAAATTTAAAACCGGCATTTCTAATTAAATTTCATGAAAGCAAAATTATTTAAACAAAATTTAAAATTTTTTATAAAGAAATAAAAAAGTTACAGCAGTTTTTGTTTGATTTTTAAGAAAAGCGCATTATTTCATAAAAATAAGGTTTTTTTCGTATAAGTATAGAATAAATCGTCCGAAAAAATTAAAAACTGCATTTCTAATTGTATTTCATGAAAGCAAACTTATTTATACAAAATTTAAAATTTTTTATGAAGAAATAAAAAAGTTACAACAGTTTTTGTGTGATTTTTAAGAAAAGCGCATTATTTCATAAAAATAAGGTTTTTTTCGTATAATTATAGAATAAATCGTCCGAAAAAATTAAAAACGGCATTTCTAATTGGATTTCATGAAAGTAAAATTATTTAAACAAAATTTAAATTTTTTTATGAAGAAATCAAAAAGTTACAGCAGTTTTTGTGTGATTCTTAAGAAAAACGCATTATTTCATAAAAATAACGTTTTTTTGTATAACTTTAGAATAAATCGTCCGAAAAAATTAAAACCGGCATTTCTAATTGTATTTCATGAAAGCAAAATTATTTATACAAAATTTAAAATTTTTAATGAAGAAATAAAAAAGTTACAGCAGTTTTTGTGTGATTTTTAAGAAAAACGCTTTTTGTATAGCTTTAGAATAAATCGTCTAAAAATTTTTAAAATGGCATTTCTAATTAGATTTCATGAAAACAAAATTATATAAACAAATTTTAAATTTTTTTAGAAAGAAATAAAAAAGTTACAGCAGTTTTTGTGTGATTTTTAAGAAAAACGAATTATTTCATAAAAATAACGTTTTTTTTGTATAACTTTAGAATAAATCGTCCGAGAAATTTAAAAACGGCATTTCTAATTAGATTTCATGAAAGCAAAATTATTTAAACAAAATTTTAAATTTTTTACAAAGAAATAAAAAAGTTACAGCAGTTTTTGTGTGATTTTTAAAAAAAACGCATTATTTCATAAAAATAACGTTATTTTTGTATAACTTTAGAATAAATCGTCCGAGAAATTTAAAAATGGCATTTCTAATTGGATTAAATGAAAGCAAAATTATTTAAACAAATTTTAAAATTTTTTATGAAGAAATAAAAAAGTTACAGCAGTTTTTGTGTTATTTTTAAGAAAAACGAATTATTTCATAAAAATAACGTTTTTTTTGTATAACTTTAGAATAAATCGTCCGAGAAATTTAAGAACGGCATTTCTAATTGGATTTCATGAAAGTAAAATTATTTAAACAAAATTTAAATTTTTTTATGAAGAAATCAAAAAGTTACAGCAGTTTTTGTGTGATTCTTAAGAAAAACGCATTATTTCATAAAAATAACGTTTTTTTGTATAACTTTAGAATAAATCGTCCGAGAAATTTAAAAACGGCATTTCTAATTCGATTTCATGAAAGCAAAATTATTTAAACAAAATTTAAAATTTTTTATGAAGAAATAAAAAAGTTACAACAGTTTTTGTGTGATTTTTAAGAAAAGCGCATTATTTCATAAAAATAAGGTTTTTTTCGTATAACTATAGAATAAATCGTCCGAAAAAATTAAAAACTGCATTTCTAATTGTATTTCATGAAAGCAAACTTATTTATACAAAATTTAAAATTTTTTATGAAGAAATAAAAAAGTTACAGCAGTTTTTGTGTGATTCTTAAGAAAAACGCATTATTTCATAAAAATAACGTTTTTTTGTATAACTTTAGAATAAATCGTCCGAGAAATTTAAAAACGGCATTTCTAATTCGATTTCATGAAAGTAAAATTATTTAAAGAAAATTTAAAATTTTTTATGAAGAAATAAAAAAGTTACAACAGTTTTTGTGTGATTTTTAAGAAAAGCGCATTATTTCATAAAAATAAGGTTTTTTTCGTATAACTATAGAATATATCGTCCGAAAAAATTAAAAACTGCATTTCTAATTGTATTTCATGAAAGCAAACTTATTTATACAAAATTTAAAATTTTTTATGAAGAAATAAAAAAGTTACAGCAGTTTTTGTGTGATTCTTAAGAAAAACGCATTATTTCATAAAAATAACGTTTTTTTGTATAACTTTAGAATAAATCGTCCGAGAAATTTAAAAACGGCATTTCTAATTCGATTTCATGAAAGCAAAATTATTTAAACAAAATTTAAAATTTTTTATGAAGAAATAAAAAAGTTACAACAGTTTTTGTGTGATTTTTAAGAAAAGCGCATTATTTCATAAAAATAAGGTTTTTTTCGTATAATTATAGAATAAATCGTCCGAAAAAATTAAAAACGGCATTTCTAATTGTATTTCACGAAAGCAAAATTATTTATACAAAATTTAAAATTTTTTATGAAGAAATAAAAAAGTTACAGCAGTTTTTGTGTGATTTTTAAGAAAAACGAATTATTTTATAAAAATAACGTTTCTTTGTATAACTTTAGAATAAATCGTCCGAAAAAATTAAAAACGGCATTTCTAATTGTATTTCATGAAAGCAAAATTATTTATACAAAATTTAAAATTTTTTATGAAGAAATAAAAAAGTTACAGCAGTTTTTGTGTGATTTTTAAGAAAAACGCATTATTTTATAAAAATAACGTTTTTTTGTATAACTTTAGAATAAGTCGTTTGAGAAATTTAAAAACGGCATTTCTAATTGGATTTCATGAAAGCAAAATTATTTAAATAAAATTTAAAATTTTTTATGAAGAAATAAAAAAGTTACAGCAGTATTTGTGTTATTTTTAAGAAAAACGAATTATTTCATAAAAATAACGTTTTTTTGTATACCTTTAGAATAAATCGTTTGAGAAATTTAAAAACGGCATTTCTAATTGGATTTCATGAAAGCAAAATTATTTAAATAAAATTTAAAATTTTTTATGAAGAAATAAAAAAGTTACTGCAGTTTTTGTGTGATTTTTAAGAAAAAAAGGTTTTTTGTATATCTTTAGAATAAATCGTTTGAGAAATTTAAAAAGGGCATTTCTAATTGGATTTCATGAAAGCAAAATTATTTAAATAAAATTTAAAATTTTTTATGAAGAAATAAAAAAGTTACAGCAGTTTTTGTGTGATTTTTAAGAAAAACGAATTATTTTATAAAAATAACGTTTTTTTGTATAACTTTAGAATAAATCGTCCGAAAAAATTAAAACGGCATTTCTAATTGTATTTCATGAAAGCAAAATTATTTATACAAAATTTAAAATTTTTTATGAAGAAATAAAAAAGTTACAGCAGTTTTTGTGTGATTTTTAAGAAAAACGCATTATTTTATAAAAATAACGTTTTTTTGTATAACTTTACAACAAATCGTTTGAGAAATTTAAAAACGGCATTTCTAATTGGATTTCATGAAAGCAAAATTATTTAAATAAAATTTAAAATTTTTTATGAAGAAATAAAAAAGTTACTGCAGTTTTTGTGTGATTTTTAAGAAAAAAAGGTTTTTTGTATAACTTTAGAATAAATCGTCTAAAAAATTTTAAAATAGCATTTCTAATTAGATTTCATGATAATAAAATTAGTTAAACAAATTTTAAATTTTTTTAGAAACAAATAAAAAAGTTACAGCAGTTTTTGTGTGATTTTTAAGAAAAACGCATTATTTCATAAAAATAACGTTTTTTTGTATAACTTTAGAATAAATCGTCCGAGAAATTTAAAAACGGCATTTCTAATTGAATTTCGTGACAGCAAAATTATTTAAACAAAATTTAAAATTTTTTATGAAGAAATATAAAAGTTACAGCAGTTTTTGTTTGATTTTTAAGAAAAACGCATTATTTCATAAAAATAACGTTTTTTTTGTATAACTTTAGAATAAATCGTCCGAGAAATTTAAAAACGGCATTTCTAATTGGATTTCATGAAAACAAAATTATTTAAACAAAATTTAAAATTTTTTATGAAGAAATCAAAAAGTTACAGCAGTTTTTGTGTTATTTTTAAGAAAAACGCATGATTTCATAAAAATAACGTTTTTTTGTATAACTTTAGAATAAATCGTCCAAAAAATTTAAAAACGGCATTTCTAATTGAATTTCGTGAAAGCAAAATTATTTAAACAAAATTTAAAATTTTTTATGAAGAAATATAAAAGTTACAGCAGTTTTTGTTTGATTTTTAAGAAAAGCGCATTATTTCATAAAAATAACGTTTTTTTTGTATAACTATAGAATAAATCGTCCGAGAAATTTAAAACCGGCATTTCTAATTGGATTTCATGAAAGCAAAATTATTTTAACAAAGTTTAAATTTTTTTATGAAGAAATAAAAAAGTTACTGCAGTTTTTGTGTGATTTTTAAGAAAAAAAGGTTTTTTGTATAACTTTAGAATAAATCGTCTAAAAAATTTTAAAATAGCATTTCTAATTAGATTTCTTGATAATAAAATTAGTTAAACAAATTTTAAATTTTTTTAGAAACAAATAAAAAAGTTACAGCAGTTTTTGTGTGATTTTTAAGAAAAACGCATTATTTCATAAAAATAACGTTTTTTTTGTATAACTTTAGAATAAATCGTCCAAGAAATTTAAAAACGGCATTTCTAATTAGATTTCATGAAAGCAAAATTATTTAAACAAAATTTAACATTTTTTATGAAGAAATAAAAAAGTTATAGCAGTTTTTGTGTTATTTTTAAGAAAAACGAATTATTTCATAAAAATAACGTTTTTTTTTGTATAACTTTAGAATAAATCGTCAAGAAATTTAAGAACGGCATTTCTAATTGGATTTCATGAAAGTAAAATTATTTAAACAGAATTTAAATTTTTTTATGAAGAAATCAAAAAGTTACAGCAGTTTTTGTGTGATTTTTAAGAAAAACGCTTTCTTGTATAGCTTTAGAATAAATCGTCTAAAAAAATCTAAAATGGCATTTCTAATTGGATTTCATGAAAGCAAAATTATTTTAAATTTTTTATGAAGAAATAAAAAAGCTACAGCAGTTTTTGTGTGATTTTTAAGAAAAACGCATATTTTCATAAAAATAAGGTTTTTTTTGTACAACTTTAGAATAAATCGTCCGAGAAATTTATGAAAGGTCATTTCTAAATGGATTTCATGAAAGCAAAATTATTTATACAAACTTTAAAAATTTTTATGAAGAAATAAAAAAGTTACAGCAGTTTTTGTGTGATTTTTAAGAAAAAAGCATTTATTCATAAAAATAACGTTCTTTTGTATACCTTTAGAATAAATCGTCCGAGAAATTTAAAACCGGCATTTCTAATTAAATTTCATGAAAGCAAAATTATTTAAACAAAATTTAAAATTTTTTATAAAGAAATAAAAAAGTTACAGCAGTTTTTGTTTGATTTTTAAGAAAAGCGCATTATTTCATAAAAATAAGGTTTTTTTCGTATAAGTATAGAATAAATCGTCCGAAAAAATTAAAAACTGCATTTCTAATTGTATTTCATGAAAGCAAACTTATTTATACAAAATTTAAAATTTTTTATGAAGAAATAAAAAAGTTACAACAGTTTTTGTGTGATTTTTAAGAAAAGCGCATTATTTCATAAAAATAAGGTTTTTTTCGTATAATTATAGAATAAATCGTCCGAAAAAATTAAAAACGGCATTTCTAATTGGATTTCATGAAAGTAAAATTATTTAAACAAAATTTAAATTTTTTTATGAAGAAATCAAAAAGTTACAGCAGTTTTTGTGTGATTCTTAAGAAAAACGCATTATTTCATAAAAATAACGTTTTTTTGTATAACTTTAGAATAAATCGTCCGAAAAAATTAAACCGGCATTTCTAATTGTATTTCATGAAAGCAAAATTATTTATACAAAATTTAAAATTTTTAATGAAGAAATAAAAAAGTTACAGCAGTTTTTGTGTGATTTTAAGAAAAACGCTTTTTGTATAGCTTTAGAATAAATCGTCTAAAAATTTTTAAAATGGCATTTCTAATTAGATTTCATGAAAACAAAATTATATAAACAAATTTTAAATTTTTTTAGAAAGAAATAAAAAAGTTACAGCAGTTTTTGTGTGATTTTTAAGAAAAACGAATTATTTCATAAAAATAACGTTTTTTTTGTATAACTTTAGAATAAATCGTCCGAGAAATTTAAAAACGGCATTTCTAATTAGATTTCATGAAAGCAAAATTATTTAAACAAAATTTTAAATTTTTTACAAAGAAATAAAAAAGTTACAGCAGTTTTTGTGTGATTTTTAAAAAAAACGCATTATTTCATAAAAATAACGTTATTTTTGTATAACTTTAGAATAAATCGTCCGAGAAATTTAAAAATGGCATTTCTAATTGGATTAAATGAAAGCAATATTATTTAAACAAATTTTAAAATTTTTTATGAAGAAATAAAAAAGTTACAGCAGTTTTTGTGTTATTTTTAAGAAAAACGAATTATTTCATAAAAATAACGTTTTTTTTGTATAACTTTAGAATAAATCGTCCGAGAAATTTAAGAACGGCATTTCTAATT